>JAFBJT010104479.1:0-34151 GCA_016785325.1 Chascanopsetta lugubris
TACTCATGCAAGTTGAACATTGTCTTGCTCACCTTGAGGTAGACGTGTGCGTAGCAGTGATGTAGCAGGTTGTCAGAGGGCTGGCTGAGGCTGCTGACAGTGCTGACCAACTCTGGAGCATACATGGGCACCGAGTGCTCAACATTCACCCTCTCGACCTCAAAATGCATAGAAGGTAGAGGTCGCACTGGCTGAAACACTGGCAGGTAGACTGGTCCTGGTGCAGCCTGGGAGATGCAGAGTATAAACAAAGGTGGCTAGTGGATTTAAAAGATGGAAAAATGAGACAGACTCCTACAAAAAGTAAGAGTCAATCATATTTAATGTTCCACAACCAAATGACTGGTATTGTGTTTGAATGTATTGGTATATGTTGTGAACCAACAAACAACTGCACACTATACCTTTAATCAAAATCTCAACTTGTGTGATTTTGCACTGCTCAAATTTTCAATGGATATTTTAAAAAACATTGAAGATCTTCAAACATTTCTTTTTTGACAGCAGTTGCTTTGTGTATTGTGTGTATCGGGGGCAAAGTAAACAAATGTGCATGTGATCAAACTATTCCCAATCGCTAATATTTTCTACATTGCAATTTGTAAACTACATTTTCACGATACATTCATACAATGTTAATAATTCATCAACAGGTTATGAAAAGAGGAGAGGACTGTGATCGATTCATTTCACAAATACTACATGTGTATTTTACCTTGTTTCCCATCAGGACAGGCACTAGTGACTGAAGCAGGTTGAACTCTGCCATAGAGACAGTGACTGAGACTTGAAGGAGAGTCAGACAAGTGAGTCTGGTTGGGATGAAATCCTCCAAGCTTGAGATATCTTCAGATTTAGCTGGACCATGGCTCTCCTCAATCACTTCTATGTCAACGAAGAAGAAGAAGAAGGAGAAGTAGAAGAAGAGGGGGAGAAGAGGAGGAGGAGGACAAGCATTAGCTTTGCAGAAACTGTTCTAAATGAATGCAAAATCAAAAAGGAGGCAGAGGGTAGAGTGTTAGATTCATCGTAATAACACAAAAAACAATAGTTTTTCCTTTGTTAATATAAAGCAATAAACGACTGGATTTGAAACCTGCAGATTGAATTGTTTGACAGACCGGTTTCTCTGAGTGGGTGCCTCTCCTCTATGCCTATAGCGATAAAACAATAAAAATGCCTTTTCCGGCAAAACACACAGCCTCTTAGACACATAAATAAACAGGAAAAATGACTAGTATCCCCAAGGGACTCATTCATTATAGTAGCCGTTTTCCAGTAGCTTTGTAGAGCATACATATTCCAGTAGAGCATAACTCTCAAGAAACCACCCATTTAATCATGACCACAAACATCCGCAAAAGGCCGAATATGAACTCTCCACTGCACTCCAAGTCAACATGACATATAGTCTCTTGCAGGGTTAGTGCGAACCACTGAATCTCTGAAACCATGCACACGGTCTAAAGTGTACCTGAGCCTTAAGTTACCGAAGGGCCAAGGCTCGGGTCGCAAACCAAGTCTTAATTCAGTTCAGAAGATGTTCTGTTGGGCTTCACTCCCAGCTCCGAGGTGAACCCAAGGTTGTTTTGATATTTGGCCAATTGCCACAGCCAGCATCCGGTTCATCCAGTTCTGTCATGTTCAATCTAATCATATGCCACAGTTCAAGTCGATATCTACAGTAAATTATACATTTGCATCTCCTGTGTTAGGTAGAGCCAGATATTATGAGACACCATCTAATGAAAACAGACACTTTGGATTCCACTTCAAAACCTTTTAACAGGGGAAATGAGTTTCGTAGGCGAGTGGCTAGTGTCCCCCTTAGAGATGGGGTGAGAAGCTCAACCAATCGCGAGAGAGCAGAGCCACTGCTCCTTTGCGTGGCATGGTGTTAGTCGGGGTTGTTTGAGCATCTGATGCCACCGGGGCGCCTCCCCAGGGAGGTGCTCAAGGCACATCCAGCTGCCAGGAGGCGACGGGGCAGACCGAGGACTAGGTAGCGAGATGATAGTTCGACAGTGGACTGGGAACACCTCAGGATCCCCCGGTAAGAGTTGGCAGATGAGGCCAGGACAGAAAGGTTGGCATCCTCGGACAAGTGGCTCTCAACAGATTGATGGATGGATTGTTAGATAATTCAAATTCAAAAAGCAGAGGATGCTTTGGGAGAATGTGTCCGGCCCTTTCTCTAATCACTCCAACGGCAAAACCTGTTATGATTTGATCTTTTACAAACTCTCAATTTCACGGCCCCCAGGGGTCTAACTACACACATCTTTTTCCTGAATATGCAAGGGTGCAAAGACACAAATAGAAACATGAAAGAACACACTGTCCTACCCGGCTCTTTGTCAAAAGCTCGATCATAATTATCCCATCATCCATTATCTATCACAGATGCTGAGACAACCGAAACCTGCGGATGTTATCATTTCGCAAAAATGAGTTATTGCTACAGATATTACACACAGGCGCACATTCCGCGTTCTTTCACAACATCCCAGGAATGAGCTCACCAATAGCTGTGCAGACATGATCACTAACAAAGGTGTTTGGCTTAACCTCCCTCATGTGGTCCAAAAGGTCACTACTTTCAAGTACAGCTGTGTGTTGAAAGATGAGTTGTGCAAGGAAATAACAATGTGATGAGAATACTGTAAGTGCAGACGGTTGCAGTTTCTGATAGTGGTCGGGAGAGATTGCAGTGCAGCGGAGGAAAAACCCAACCCAATCAGAGCGCTTGGAACAGACGGTGTGACTTAGCGACTGACCTCGCTGTGGTTTGCTGTAAGGTTCATACTCGTGGTCCATGGCGCAGGTCACCATCTTGAGGATGCGGTGGACAGCACTACTGTGCAGCCTGACCTCCAGAGCTCCAACCACCAGCCTCTTGATGGACGTCTCTTGAACGACTGGCGCTACCTGCTCCATGTTCACCGCGGGGAAGTCCTGGGAGTCTACGGAAAAAAAACAAGACATTGCAAAACAGTTATTAGAGGTTGAAAACCCAAAGATTGCGCTGTCAGTCGCACAGTTCAAATATTTCAATCAAATTCAACAACAAGAATTACAATTAGTGTACTTGATGAATCCTCCTCACATGACCCTTGTCTTTTCGTAAGCATGGAAAATTGTCAATAATACACAAAAGGTGTAAAAAGAAAAAAAAGTACTAAAGAAAGAAAGAGAAACATGGCGGTCACTGTAGAGAGGACTCTCTCCTGCTGAAACCTTAAAGGCGTTCCCGAGATTTGATTAAAAAAAAAAACAAGGTGTATATCAAGGAGATTGTACACTTATAAAAACAGTTTTTATATCAATGTCTGATCATTTTTCAGTGACTAATTGAATCGTACACACTGGATATTTAATGTGACATACAGGTGTATTCATATAAGATTTTAATACATGTATAATACCTTCTGATCTGGGGGCCAAAAATAACTTTATAATGGTGCTGCATTACACCTCTGTTTGGGAGCAGAAGTGTAATGCAGCAGCAGGGAGTGGATCACATTGCCGTGAACCACTGGAATGATGAATATTCCAAATGTCCACTTCTCCCTCACAGCTGTCCCTTCATTCACCGCAGGGCCCAGTTTCAGGGGTCCACTTAAAAGACTCAGTTCCCCAGCAATAAAAAGGAGAATTAAAAATAAAAGACGGGGTGGATGAATGGCTGCGAGAGAGGAAGAGGACAAGGGTCACAAGTTGCTTTATTCCCATTCCATTCCATCCATGTTTCGCTTAAAGAACTTGCACATAGGAGTCGAGCCCCCCCTCTGAATTTGGAGATTTATAAAGGGTAATGGGCAATGCCACTTCCTCTTCCTTTCTCCAGTGATATTTGGCTGTGGTGGATTGGGGATAATATTAACCATATGCCTGCAGTTAAAATTGTCAGTTGAATGATGGAGGGGGACTGGGACAATTAATTCATATGTAAAAAGTACAATTCTCTGATATATAACGTTAATATAAGAATGACCAGTGTCTGATACTTCTCAAGTTGCTTTATATTTTATGTTGGCTTTCTGGCAATGGAGAAAAATGTGTTCCATTCCACCGTCTTTCCTCCGCATCCTACAAGAGGACAAACGCTGACAGAAGTCGAGCATTCCAATTGTCAAGTGTAACAGGAATCATCCTACAGGGAAAGAGACTGACACTTATCCTGCTGTCAGAAATGACTTTGACGCGTCAGTGTGACAGTATAGATGTTGTTTTTAATTTAGATTGTTATCTCGAGCTGAAAGCAGAAGGAAACAATAGCCTAGTCAGAGAGAGAGACAAGCAGCGAGAGGCAGAATTAGAGCGAAGATGAAGGCAGGTGAGGATGATTGACTCCTAATAAATATAATTCTAATCTAACACCATTTCGGGCACAATTCAATCGCAAATCAAGGACAATAAGTTGCCCCATGAAACGTTGGTGATGAAACATGGTACAGGGTTCCATGAGAAGCAGAGCGCATTGACGTTTTCACTTATCTGAGGATTTGTGAATGTCAGTCAGGTGTCAAACTAACACACTAAAAACACCTTTCCAGCAGCCTTGAATCAAATAAGTGAGGCACACTGTGGAACAGAGACATCAGTGGGCCAAGTCTAACAGTTAACACTGCAGGGGGAGAGCGCTTTATCTCTTAATGGGAACTTCAGATCTTATAGACTTGAATAAACATTCTTGAGTGCTGCAGCTTGGAATGAGAAATCCTGCCTGTCTTACGGACTCTACCGGGAAGAGTGACACCTAATTAGGGCAAGAGGAGCCAACTCACTTTCTTAAGAGCACGCAGGTAGAGGGGACGTTGGGGGGGGGGGGGGGGGGGGGGGGGGGGGGGGGGGGGTGGAAACAGTGTTTCAACAAGCAGAAAGAAACTCAAATACGTGTCAGCACAGACTAAACACCTCTGACAGCTGCCCTCCAGGTAAGTTTGGGGTGAGAGTGAGGACACCAAGGGTCAAGGACCAGGTGGCTGTGACTCAAACAAGACAAGCTCTTTCTTCAGGTCTCTAGGGTGCTTGTTTGATGGAGAGGAGAGAGGAGAGAATAATAGAAAGCAAGAGAGAGAGAGAGGGATAGAGGGAAAGGGGGACAGATGATGTAGACAGAGGAAAAGGCGGAGAACAGAGGAGCGACATGAAGGAAAGGTAAGTTGGCAAGGTGAGCAAACAGGCTCTGTGAGGGGGAATGCCTCAGACAATACCTTTCCCGCTGCTGTTCTCCATTGTGTAGAGATAATCCATGTAGAAAGCACCAAAGCGCTGCATGCCCGCTATCTCTGTGTAGGTCTCCTGTCAAACAAAAGCGGAGTTAGGTAAACATTCGGCAGTGAGGAGCAAACAAGCTGCTCAAAAGCGGCAAGAACTGGGGTCACAGTGGATGTGGCCAAGAGGGCTCTAATGACCAATTTGAAAAATAGATAAAACGTAGTTTAACAACGGCATTGAAAATCGACTTTACTGGTAAATAGTATTAATGGTACTCAGAACTATTTATGTTTTTTTTACTAAGAAATGAAAACAAAAAATGTCCAAAGAGTTCAATCTAATTGATGGAGAGTAAGTTACAACGATAAGTCAGTTAAATACTGAGCAATAAGCCATTTTAAAAAATGAGTTATTTCTGGTGTCTGGATATATGGCTCTGAAAGTGTCTTGTAAAAAAAAAAAAAAAAAGTAAATGTCTTTTTGTAAACAAAATCCAAACCGCAACTGATCACAACAAACTACAAATGTGGAATCCTATGGAAATATTTAAGAAGGCATCTGGGAGAAGCTTTACAGTCAGACCAGATTGAATGTAGAATGACCCTTGAAAATAATGGTTTGGAAATTGAAACACAGCATACACCCTGGACAAGTCTCCTGTTTATTACACAGCTTACGCAAAAGCTAGAGACAGACGCAAACTCTTACCGTCAGACCTATGGACCATTTCCAGTCAAAAAATTGCAAACGAAAAGACAGTGAAACCACCTATCGGGTGCCTAATGCATTTATAACGGATGCCAGGAAAGAGATTTGTTCGGGGTCATTTTCTTGTAAACGTCATTGCTGACTTTAGGCAAACACCATATGTTCGTCAGGCTGTGGAAATGACCAGTAATCTCCTCAAACCATTTAAGCAAGATAATTTGTGTCTCCACTATTAATTATGAGTCATTATTTTCTGCTGTCAGCAATGGTGCGCCCCAGGGGTGAGTTCTGGGGCCAACTTTATCACTGTGCATCCTCTGGGTCAAATTACCAATTGGCAATATGTATCATATTATAATAACAATTGACAAATAAAGCCTAGATATAGTTCAAACTGCTGGAAATGTAACGCCTAATTCTTAAATTGGTGTCTGTGACATCTTATCTGCAAGACGAGAGCTGTTGACCCATTTTTTTCCAACTGCCCAAGAAACAAATGACACATAGTGAGAATTAGCGAACAAAAAAAGAAAAGAACAAGACGGATTGAATGACACCCGGTTAGCACCTCCACTCCGGACTTGTCAACTAGATCTCTAAACAGTCAATTCAATGGGGTCTTATCAGGGAGGCGGGTTAATGAGTAATATTTATTAAGGTGTATCTAATAGCTCTGGCATGCTTTTGGATCAAAGAGATCAGCTTGTTTCGAAACCACTAATGAAGTACCACTACACCTTTGACCGCTCTACTATCAAGTACGAATAGATGGATGGATGTTTAAACAATTGCTTCATTGAGGGTCATGAGCATTTCTTAGCAGAGTCAACAGAAGAACTGCAAGGTGGATGAAGTGAGTAATCAAGAGTAATGACTGAGCAACACTCCTCAGATAGCGGCAGCGATTTACTGCTGCAGCCAGCAGCTTGTGTGGTTAGGGTTTAAGTTAGAATTACTGGTTTAAAAAAATCAATACAATTATACTTTTTAGATTATTCAACACCAGTAATAGTTGCTAACCCTATGCACCGCAAAGTAAAAGACAAGTGAATGTGCTTGTTTTAGCATGTCTCCTCCACTATAGCAACAAGTATCCACAGTGACATAAATCCATCAATATGTCAAATAAGGGAGAAGTAGGTATTTCAATGTCAGCGCACGTCTCTAATCCAATCATCCTGAGAAGGAGAAGTCCCGATATCTATTAGTCTCGAGAACTTTCCTTGTGTGACTTGGTGAAGACGGCACAAATGATTGGGTGACATAGAGACAATAAAGTAACAGTTTGTAACCTTGTGAGCAGCAGTGTCCAGGATGAACTCAGCCCTAACTCCATTGTTCTCTGGGCTGCGGTAGTCAAACAGGGAGTTGGTGAGGTAAGTCATTCCTTTACTGCTCAGGCTGTCGCCACAGCTGAAGAACACCGCATCCTAAACACAGGCAGAGGAAAGGATGGAGGAGGGGTATGAAAGACCGGACATTCTAACTACACAATATTAGCAAAACTATTCAGCATCAGCACTGGTGGTTGCAAAATTATTAATTAATATCCAGACTTAACAGTTGAGGAAATTCTACTGTTTCAATGAGATTGTTCATAATTGTGAATTTAAAAAGGCAGGTGGAACACATTTCTTCACTAAACCGAACCACATCTCTGCCTCCTTCTACAAGTTATATGCAACCGGAAACAGAGTTTGAATGTAAATATGTACCATTTGGGTTTTCCCACTAATGTTGAATGTTGAATTAAATAAAGTATTTCAATTCAATTTCAGATTGTTTGTACCTCTTCACTTCGGTTCATGTTTTCCTCAAAATCCCGTACTCCCATGATGCTTTTCAAACACAAGGCACGGCAGCCCACAACGCCAATCTGACAGTCAAAGAAAGGCTCCCCCATCATCAGCACCTGGAATCAAGACCAGAGGAATTAAAGCTGGACTGGAAAAAAATAAAATAAAATAGAAAGGAAGACTGGAGGATGTGATAGTGTTATATTGATAGCAATACTTTTATGTCACAATAAAATAGATGACATTATTATTGACATAATAATAGTTTACGACTTTGTTTACGATGCACGGTGAGATTCTCATCATGACATCGGTTTGTGGGTTCTTTTCATTGGAATAAAATGAATGGGGGGTCAGAGAGCCAGCAGGCCCTGAAACCAGAAAGGTGTGGCTGTCCCTCACACACCGGGCCTCTGCTTCACCCAGTCGACAGCTTGGAGAGCAACCCAATAAACGTTTACGTTGCACCATGAAATAATTACAGAGCTTAGTTTCCCTGTTTTACCAGCCATCCCTTTGCCTTCCAATGCTCTCACTTTTGGTCCCAGTTCAGATTGCTCTCCCTCTGTTCCAGAAGCATAAATTACAGATATTGGAATGGGAAATCTCTCAGATTCATCACATCTGGTGGAAAGCTTAAGAGCAGAAAACCCCTTCTCCACTTCAACCAGGTAATCAGAGAAAAATGTTTTAAAATATTGTCTACGCCGAGAAAGGATTGCAGAAATGATCAGTCTTTGGTCGGAGTCAAACAGATTCCTCAGTGTTCACGGACACATTAGTGATCTGGACAGGCTTTTCCAATGTATTTAAGGGAGAGAAGCTATTTCGCAGATAGAAAAGAAAGATAGAAAAAAAACACTAAATTAAAAGTTAAAATAAATGACAAACAAGAGCAGAGAGCCCGTTTGCTCCGGTCATGATGAGGATAAGGAGGTTTTTATTCACAGCCTTTTTAGAGAATGAAAAACAGAACTTTTCCTCACATAAATGTGGTCTACCTTACAAAAGGAAACCAGAGTTAAGTAGAGCTACA
Source organism: Chascanopsetta lugubris (assembly GCA_016785325.1). Classification (NCBI taxonomy): domain Eukaryota; kingdom Metazoa; phylum Chordata; class Actinopteri; order Pleuronectiformes; family Bothidae; genus Chascanopsetta; species Chascanopsetta lugubris. The sequence continues at coordinate 8,761 of JAFBJT010104479.1, forward strand.
CTAGGATACATTTTATACCCATCTCATGCTTTGCTGTGAAATGACAGAATCAGCAGCAGGTTTCTAACATCTTGCATAAAGCTAGGGCTGTAATTAACGACTATTTTAGTCATTACTTAATCTGACTATCATTTTCCAATTAATCAATTATTGGATTAAATGACAAAGGTTATACATGTCCAACTTTGAGAGGTAGTGAATTAACTGCCAGTAGTAAATGATTAAGTGTTGAATCCCACACATGGCTGTTAATTATTTCCTGGAACAAAACAAAAACGTTATAACATATAACAATATAAATAATTCATATGTTTGAATGTATTTCAGCAGACAGGGAGATATTTACCTCAATGGTGATACCCTGTTGCTCCACACACAGGACCTCTCTGGATTTGACCTTCTGTGGACTGTAGTAGCTGCTCTCTGAATGAGTCTCCGTCAGCTGAGGCAGAAAGATGGCAGACAACATTCATTTACTGATTTTTGAAATTATTTGGGATCCACTGAATAATAAAACTATATGAAATCAAAAGTCCAAGCTTGCCTCAAACAGTCTAATTCAATTTCAAAAAGTCACTTTCTTAAAAATGTATCACAAAATATCATCAAAGACAAAAGAGCACGAGAAGTGGACAGATAAGTCACAGTCAAGGCTTTGAACCCATGATACATTTTTAAAAGTACATTACGTGATTTAAAAAGCAGTGAACCAGGTCGGAACTGAATTAGTACAACAGTGCTGTAACGTAAAGTCACTGTCAAAGTAAAGAGGAAATTATGTCACCTCAAAATACAGAGAGGAAAAGGGATTCTGGAAAAAAGGAAGTTTTGTTTGACAGAATATGTCACAGTTACAGCAAAGATGGTCATGTCACCATGAAGCAACACTAAAAACTGGAGTGCAGATGGCTCATTGTGTGTGTGTGTGTGTGTGTGTGTGTGTGTGTGTGTGTGTGTACATGATCATCCATATTTCACTGCTGAAACAAAAAACGCATGGTTTGAAAAATAAACATAAGCTATGCAGCTCTTTGGAAGTGAGGAACAATGAGGCCCCCAAAAATAATTCTTAAGACCAAGAGCAATAACAACCAAACAAGTACAGATGACATTTTCTTAGATCTGAGACTGGTCGGGAGCCTTGGGACTTTTTGGGTTGTTTTCGTTTTCAACTTTGGATTCAGGCCAAAGACATTCATCAAACCACATGACAGTCGCTCCGCTGTGATTTCAGGGGAGCCCCCTCTCTGGCTTCACTGAGGATGGCAATCAAAAAATGACTAAATGCACTTTGAACCACGGAGTGGAAAACGATACCGTGCAAGTGACAGTTCTTTGACAATTCATACTGTTTGGTAGAAGAGGAGAAATTGTTGACACTGTATCAGTAGAAGAAAAGGGAGAGCGTGCTCGGTCAGATTAGACAAAGATTACAATGTTACACGGCTGTGATGATCGTAACGCCGGCTAGTCCATAAACTGTGCATGTACTGCGGAGCAAAAGTGTGCAGGCCCGAACTCGTTCAACTTTAACACAGAAAGCAGGTGCAGAGCAAGAGGCAGCTGTGCCTTATTATCCCTCGTGGTGGAGCAGACTCCCTCTCACCCGAGCTCCATAACCGTCTTTGGACTCTGGTGGCAACGTCACCCCATCACAACCACAATGTTTCTGAGTTCCGCAGGGATGAAGCGCAATCGGTTCGTTGACTAAAGTTCTGCTTTTTGACAACATTCATTCAAAGTGGCACTGGTATTGAATCAGAGCCAATCAAACAGACCTACAGGATTAATATTAATCCAATAGCAATGTAGCCACAGGACAGAGCAATAAGCGTTGGAGAACTCAAGTGTTCAATATAGCCAGCACGTGTTTCCACTCAACTCTTTTGGAGCATCTTGAAAATAGTGTTATGTGTTATTTGACAACAATGTGCTTCGTCTTTTTAACAATTTTCTCAGAAATCTAACACAGTGGAGACGACCTGCTGAACAAGTAAAAAAAAAAAAGAAATACTAGACATGTTCTATTGTGGACTTCATCGAAAATTAGCAAAAGTAAAGAAACAATGTTTCTTAAAGTGAAATACTGCAAAACGTCTGGCATGTAATGAGAGTCTGGCAGGTGTGCAGAGACGAAAAAAGAGGAACAAATCATCAGTGCTAAACTATGCATTATGTGTGTTAAAGTCATTATAGTGTCCTGCCAATTACTCTGATCAAATACATCTCAGGAGTAATGTGTCAGCGGTCTAAAAATACCTCTCTGATTTCACATGCATGTCAAGCTCAGGGCCAGGCAGTGGCTGTTCAAAGACATGCAACTCCCTCAAACTAAATACTTCCTCGTAGGATTGCTGCAAAAACGGTTTTGAAAAGAAAAAAAAAAACATCCTTTCAGCTGTCTGCAATTACTCCAGATGAGAGGCAATTAATTGATTAAAAGAACTCAAACAATGCAGGGGCAATTTAAACATTATTAGAAGGGGTACGGAGGCTGGTTCGTCCTAAGACATACCTCCTCTTCACTCATAGAACATACACACATTCACGCACGTGCGCACACACACACACAATTAGTAACGTGATCTGAGGTGGCTGAACATGAGGCGAAACACAGATGAATTCCGACTACTCTAAATGTGAGTAGGCAGGATTTACGTTTGGGATCCATTGCTGAATAGTCATCATACCAAGAATAATGTTTAAGACATTAACGTGACCCAAGACAGCAGTTAGTGGTTGAACCAACCTTCCATATACCTCACACAGAGAGGAAGGGGAGTGAAACATCCAGAGGATCAAGCTCTCTTTTAAAGACACAAAGTGAGAATAACCACAAAATGTGAAAAAATGTCAGAAATGCCTCTGCATCATCTTTAATGAACCACTTGAGGTATGTGGCAGTGTCGTGTCTAGTGTTTGCCGGGACACTGGTCTTGGTCCGTCTTGTCTCATTTTCTTATTGTTTTGCAGTGTACAGAAGAATTCTGGAAGTCAACATTTAGTAAGGTAAATGCTGGTGGTTAGCCTAAGTGGCTTTATAGCGAATCAGCATTTCTACAATTAAAGTCGTTTTTACAACTAAAATGCAGCTTATATACACACACACCGACACACACACACACATATACAGAGTATAATTTTTGCTGATTTACCTTAAAGGTAACGGAGGCTTTGGTGCAATAGAAGCCAATAGAAACGATGGGATCTCTGTGCGAGTGTTGTTGCGGTATGTTGGGGATGCTTCCAGTCTCTCCCTGCTGATAGAGATCTTCCTCACCATCCTCCTCTGTTCCCACGATTGTTGGAACAAATGACCAAGCCCAGGACATCCAACCTTCGTCCGTATCTTCAGACTGAATGTAAAGGTCCATGGGAGTCCCAGGAGAGGCCATGTCCACATCCATCCCTGAGGAGGAAAGACATTACAATTGGTTGTCACGCAAACGGAGGCTCCAGTTCAGATCGGGGTGGTAACCATATGTTTGTTTTTACATGAAAAAGTCCTTTTCAGATGTCTCAAACAAATGAACACACTGAAAAGTGAAGAACTCTTGTGCAAGAAAGAAGTATGTTACATTTATTAACGGCACAGTTGCAAAAGTCGTTCTTCAACAGAATGAATACTAACTTCAACAGATCAATTCTGAGAACATAGTGAGACTGTGAGAAAACAGTAGTTCACTGGCGTGTGTGCGTGCGTGCGCATGTGTGTGCGTCTGTCTGTGTGTGTGTGCGTGTGTGGAGCACATTAAATTAATTTGTCCATGCCCTCTAGGGAGTTAAACGCACGCAAGTTCTTTCAGCTGTCAACTGAAAGCACAAAAACAGCATGACGACCAAGGCAGTTCCACAGTAGTTGCCACCAATGCCTTAGTATTAATGTCTGCATGTATTTTTTATGTAGAGACTAAATGGGACTATGCAAAAAAAAAAGCTAAAGGAAACGAGAAACTGGGTTTACTGTCTACACGTGGGTACATCTGTCTACAAAGAGCAAAGGGCTGAATATGGCAACTTTAAGTCCAAGGGAGTGATACAAATATGGACAAAATAAAAAACTAACAGACTATGGTTAAAAATGAATATATAAAGGTTTGATCAATTCATTGTTTCAGCCAATGACAACTTTTTTAAAACTTAGGCAGGTAGTGGCGAATCCTTTTAACTACTGTCTTTCTCTTGTTTCTTTATAAACTGTGTGGGGGCTCACAGGTTCCCCCAAACTAGCCTGCACCATCCCGGTCCCCGATCTCCACCTCTAAACTGGTCCCATCGTGTCTGCTTTCATACACACTGGGGGGAGAGGAAGCTGATGTCAATGCGCAAGAATGTGCAATCCCATTCCTTGTGGCCTCACATCCTCGGTGAGAAAACAATATTGTCCATGAGGTCACAGCTTCGGAATCCCAGAGACTATGGCGGTGAAAATTATGACATATATTTAATTAAATCTTTCACTGTGTGATATGGCGGTTGCACATCCTGTGTTATGGTTCTTAGTCAACCACTCACTCTCCATGCTGCGTCCTGTCTATCTTTCACTTCTCCTTTTATTGTTTTCACTCCTCGGAGCCTTTGAGGTGTCAGTTCAACAAGCTAAGCTCTTTTGGTTCACATCACAGCATGACGAAGTCTACGTTTGAAATGTGGGGCAATCAAAATAAAGCACAATTACCAATCAAGTGATCAAAACAGACCGGCTTAAGGGGACTTTGAAGTATTAATCCAAAGAAGTGAGTGAAAAATTCCCAGAGAGTGATGTGGGCAGGCCAAAATATATGCTGCTGTGTGTGAGGGAATTTGGAGTAATGCTCTGTGACCACAAAGATTTCAGATTGACCTTGAGAGCAATCAAGAGTCGAGCTGTACCCTTTTCAAGGATAAAGAGTCGAATCGGGGTGTCCATAAGCAGAGCTCAGACGCACTATGTAATTGGATATGTCGAGGTCAAAGTTGCCTTCCAATGCGTCCAAAGTCTGCATGCCGTGGTGTGCATCTACTATGTCTGAACTGGGGTGAAGGTGCAAGCTAGTGAAGAGCCAAAGGACACAGATAGTAAAGGAAGAGTGAGTAAGGCAGTGCCCCGGCAGGCCAGTAGATGTCCCTCCATGTTTGTAGAGGGAGAGGTGAGCTGATCACCTGACCACAGAGCACTTGACAATTCAGCTCGTCTTCAGACACAGCAGGTGTCTGGGTGTATGTTTGTATGCATGTGAATACAGGACATGCACCTTCTAAGGATATATATATATATATATATATATATATATATATATATATTCAAACTAAAAATAGAGAACAAAATTAATGTAGGATACAAAACCACACCATGTGCATTTAGATCTACATTAAAAAGACTCCATATGTCCACACTGATATAGAAAAAAAAAAAGGTAAAACGAAGAGATAAGTTGATCACTTCAGAGAGGACACCCATTACACCCCCCCCCCCAGGGAAAAACATTATAGGGCAACAAGGAGCTGAAAGGACAGTTTAGCTTATACATGTCTGATGGTCAATTTCATTGAATGACCTGAGACAGAATGAGCTTTTGTATACAGCACTTTATTATTCAAACACTTTAGAGAGCACAAATCCCTACGAATCCTCACATGCGCACACTTTGACCCACTTCAGCACTTCGCACTCCTCATTCCCTAATTCTTCCCATACTTAAAACTATTCAGCTCAGGATGTGGTGACCAGCTGCTCTACTCTGGACAGTTAGTCATTTTCAGCAACCTCACTGAGTATCAGACAGTAGGAGTGTGGGCCGTCTATTTGTGACTGACACATTGCTTTGATTAGTGACTCACAAGGGTCTCATATCAGGACCAGGCTGTAACGTAATTTAGGCTAGAAAAGTGATTCTGTCTCTGGTCATCCTCATGCAAACCCTCAGCCCTTCAATTATATATCGCTTATCCCTATTTCATGATTTAACAGGTAGCAGATATTCTACTAGGTCTTATTGGACATGATATTCATCTGGAAAGACTCAACAACACGACTTTTATTGCAGATAACGAGTACGCTATATTGTCTTTTATAGCATATCTATATCATATATACAAATCAATTAAATGTAGGATAGATCTCTTTGTGCTGAGCCTAAAAAGAGCCAGCTCCATGTAACCGTCCTGCAGAGCTACCAGTCATACTAACCGAGATGACCGTGTTTGATTCATCCTTGTTTCCCCCTCGTTCTCTCTCCTGCCTGTGACCACATGGAGGGGATCAAACCTGATGACAACAGTCTGCGTTGAGTTACACGCTCTGGCTTTTGTTTGTGGAAAAAGCAGGAGGAGCCTCACCATGGTCAAAGGGATGTTAAGTGTCCCATTTAGAAACAACAGGAGCATATGGACAGACGTAGCCCCTGAACACAACCGGGTAACATGGAGGGCGTCATGAGCTGTCTCAGAAAAATGTCTCGGATTGCAGATGGTCTGATGGCTCATTGACCACTTCAGAGCTTAGTCTGATTGTTATAGCAGCCGTTTTCTTGATAAACTCACCATTTTTCCAGTCAAATTAAGACTATCGCAGTCAGATTTTGGATTTGTTTTGATATTGACGTCCTCCTTGGCATGTGGAGATACAAGGAAAGAGGTTGTACCATAAATAAACCAAATCAATGGTAAAAGGAGGGTTGCCTTATTCACCATTTAGAAGGTAAACATGTAAAAACATATAGCGAACATATCGGTAATAATACAAAAACTAGCCTAAACATATGACTAGATTATTGATTTTTTTAAAAATACTCACTTGGTGAATTTCCTACAGCTTCCTTGACATTCCCGTTGCCGTCTTCTCCCTCACTCTCCTTGTGTCCTCCGATTTCTCCATAGTAGAGGGCAATGATTAGTTCTAAAATGCGGATAAACATGGGTAGCTGCTGATCAGTGATTGACAACTTCAGGCTCTCCACCATGGTCTGGATCTAAGAGAACACAGGAAAGAGATGGATCAGACATCTAGAGTGAGAGAGAGAAAGAGAGAGAGAAAGAGAAAGAGAGCGAGAGAGAGAGAGAGAGGGGCTCACTTTGATAACCGACGGGATCTTGGAATTGATGTTGTCGTAGGTAAAATGAAGGCGTGTTCTGAAAGAGCATTTGTACAACAGAGGATCCTGGTAAAACTCGATCTTGCCACTGGCATTTCGTTTGTCCAAGCAGACAGTGCAGTCAGCAAAGTTGATCACTTTCCTTAGGACCAGCTCTGGAGCTTGAAAAGGAAAGAAAAGACAAGAAAATGAATCTCACATCAAACATAAGGGTGAACCACGGTGATGCACACCAAACAAATATGGCAACAGTATTTTCAAGTATAATTGAACACAAAATTCAATCCTAAAGACACTGAGTGGTTTCTGACATTTAAGACTGCACACTTCATCTCGACTTGCTGCTCTAATACACGCAGGTCCACAGTTAGGCTGACATCACCGCCAGCAGCTGAACTAACACTACATACGCAGGGTGGTCAATTCACTGTGATAAATTCCTTATCCTTGGAAAGAAGAAAATATAGTGTGAGCCAGCAAGATACTAGAGACCATCAATTTACAATGAGATCCTAGTGTTACACCCATGAACTTGCTGATGTGCCAACCTAAGATTTCTCAGTAGATAAAACAATACATCACATCATTATTCAGTACTCTATACTGTTACACTTACACTCATGTGGCTCTTTTCCAAAGGAAAGTTCTTTCCGATGCATAAGGCAGTGACACAAGAGACCTGACCCTTGAACAGGGTGGCATTGAGGGAATTATGCATGTAACGTGAAGGTTAAAATAAGAAACTTCTGCAAGTTCACCACAGCACTTCAATAAGATGCCCTACTCTGGACCTTATTATTTTTACGACCAATCAGCCAAGGTGTAGCGAATTGACTTCAGCAGTCTGTTTACTACTGATAAAAGCTGATGAGCTGGAAGTGACACAAGTATAAGTAGCCAACAACGAAAATTAAAACTGTCATACAGGTATGCTATCATTATTTATGTATGTCTGAGTGAATTTGCTGAATCTGAAACTTTACAAATTATGCACTGCCAACTGAGATGGATGTTGTGTTGCGCTCCCCTGACTTTTTTCGGTTTGAACTGACCTAAATAAAGACTTCCGGTAGTATAAAATATAGCTTCTTGTCCGAGTGGATTTACAAGTTACTCTCACCACCGAGGAATGTGAGTAGCCATAGCTCACCTGTGATGTCCATGAAGGCCCTTTCCCACATATCATCCACGCTGTAACACTCTGCTGAGGTGATGTTGACTGACAGCACAATGTCATCCTCCACATACTTCAGGATCAGGTTGTTCACCACAATATTCACGTTGTTCACCACTCGCCTGATCAGACTCTGCACATAACCTACAAACAACACAGAAATCACACAGGAGAACAACGTAAGAATGTCATTTTCAAGTCCACACAGAAAGAAATACGCACCCACTTCACACGAGACATGCAAGCAGCATATACAGTGTATATACACTATGGCCGGCAGCTTATTCGGTACACCTGGAGTGAGTCCTGTGAGCATAGCTGGACGGGAGGCATTTTCAACCGTGTGTGTGTGTGTGTGTGTGTGTGTGTGTGTGTGTAATTTTTGTCAAAAACCCTTGGACATGTACACTTAAAAGGTATTTATAAGCAAACAAATACTGAGTGAATGTATGAATTAATGAGAAGAAATCCTTTTGGAAGCAGAATCCACTTTCTTTTACATGTGCAAGTTGTACTGCATGAGCAAACACATGTATTCAAACATGCATATACACTGGAGGGAAAACACTTAGAAATGACCTGACTTAAAATATCAATAAACAAACAAGTGAAGACTTACAGAGAGGGACTATTATAACGTGTCAGTTTCGACCCAAGTTGCAACATGAACACAACGAGTCCAGTTGGTAATGACAGATTATGCTAATGACCTCAAGTCCGGGCGGTGACTCCTCTCCGTCTGAGGTATCAGATGAAAGTTTGGGGGACTCTCAGAACTGGGATTAGAAGGAGTGGGCAAAGACATGGACTACACCTTGCTGGAAAATTCCCTGACATCAAGGTCGTTCGACTCATCCTAACCTCTACCCTTCCACTGGTGAGCCAATGAATCCTGCTTCTTTTCCTGTATCCGAGCATGGGTGCAAAGATCCATTCTGGTGGTGAACTCAACCGACCTGTCAAGCTTAAAAAGTAGGTCATACAACGCCGTTCTTTATCTGATGAAAACTGCCAGGCCATGAGAAAAGGGGTTGCAGGGGCTAAGGAGTTCCTGTCAGCCATGTAGGCTTTGGCAAGAACAACTCTGACACACCAATTCTTTGGCGAGAGATCGGACAGAGAATGCAGGCAGTAGTTGTCTCTCCAATTTGGTGGCAAACATGGAGAATCAAGGACGATGTAGCTGCTATTTTCAGAAGAGTGGTGTTGGAGGTGGAAAGCACCTTTATACTGGGTTGATTGGAAACGAATAGCAGATAAGAGAGAGGTGACTGCGATGCACTGATGAGGTGGGCGTGTCACAGTTAGACACAGTTAGGTGGAGAGAAGCAGCAGACGATGAGACGAATAGAAATAGACTGTATGGTGAAGGTGAGAAGTAGAGGGATGTGGCTTTTGTGGTGAAGAGGCAGGTCCGAACAAACAGGAGAGAAAGAGCGGTTCAATCGCTTGGGTTTGAGTAGAGCTGGGGGAACCATCCGGCAGTGTTACCAGCGCCTCATGTGGCCACAGTGAAGCCCAGAAACAGAAGCTTTGTAGGAAAAACATACATGTTATGCTTATTACTCAACAAAATAAGAAAGAACTTAAAATATTGCAGACAGGGGAGTTTGGACCATAAATTTTGAAAATATACAGTAATATATTCTCCTAACCACAGGACCAATGGCATTTTTCATTCCTCGCATGCACTGTTAAAAACTGTCAGTACGGCTTAAACCATATAAACCTTTAAAGTGTTTTACTTATTTTCCAATCCAAATGTTTGTCTTCCTGTGTCTACATGCCTGGCCCGGGGTATAAGAGAAGCAATAATTAGGCAGAACTAAATGGCTCTGTTGATGAAAATATTTGTATGAATCGCTTAACTGTCGAGCCACTTGCACGTGCGCCCAACTGTACATTAGCATAATCCAATTGATAAAAATGATCCTGGGTTTGTTGCCTGACCAAACACACAGGCATTAACAGAGAATGACATACATATTATGACATTTATAAACTCCACTCATAAACGCAACGCCTGTTCGTGAAATATGTGCGTGGGTCTGCATACTTGCGAGTTTGTCGGAGTTTGAGAGGGTGCTGGGGGGCTTTCTTGCATGAATGTGTGTGCGTGTGTGTGTGTGTGTGTGTCTTTAAATCTGGGGTCTGTAAGAGCGCTGCTGTCACACCTGCAGCCTTAGCCGTAAAACCACCATTTCACCCCATGCTATTTGGCTCTCTGGATCCAATTTGCCCATGTCAGGATGTCTTTATTTCTCCCTTGCACTTTCTTACACTTGTTATACCTATTTCTGCCTTGCACCGACTCCAGAGCCCTAATCCATCTCTGCTGGTCATACCGCTCTGAACTTCTGTAAACAATTGCCGCAGCCAGCACCTGTGCTGTGGCCCACAGGGAAGGAGCCCATTTAAAACTGCTCAACCATAAAATGACTGGAAAAACCAGCTCCTTTATGTGATTTCAGAACAGGCAAAGTACCCTCTTTTGTGCAATACAGGAAAGAAACACTATAGTGCCCATGCTCGCCATGATTCATGTGTATGGAAAGTATTAGCAGTTGAATTTTAGCATTGCCAGTTATTAAACATGGAGCAAAAGACTAACAAGTCCATCAGACAATAAATATACTGTAGGTTGGTCTTCTGGTCTCAGTCTGAGATGTACAGTACATTTGGTACTAAAATCAAAAGGACACATTAAATACATAGTATGAAACCTAGTACGTTCCGAGTGTTGAGAACGCGGTGGTTTAAAAAAGTACATAAATCCTTGTTCAAGTCATTAATATATGCATATTTCTAGTTATCAAGACAAATATAAATAATTCCACTCGCTTACAGTAAGTTACTGTGTTCAGTTTGGGACGTCCTATCAAGAAACAGTAGGCAAAACAGGAGTTTTAAAGAATCCAGCCATGCATGGTAAAGCAGATCTCCAGAACAAGAAAAAGCTCCTGTTGGAGAAAGCTCCAACCTTTACCAGTATGGGATATCCTGTATCCATAAGTAGCATTTTACAGTAATACCACAACACTGCTACATTCATTTTTCTGGGAAAAGGCGGCAGTGCCAGGACATCAGTAGCACTGGACCATAGATTTATCTCCATGTCCATGCTAATCTCAATATACTCCAATCACAAACGTAGTTACACAATCATTCTTACATGGGCAGCTACTGGAAACAATACCAAGCATTTGGATGACTATAGGGCTGCTAGTTTATTCTAGAAATTGATTTAAATTGCGAGTGCACTCTTTTGGAAAATAATGTTGGACTGGATAGAAGTACACTCTATGATGATGTCTGATGATTGTCAAATACAGTAGATGGACGATGTCTCCCATCAAAGCTATGTACAGTACATTCCGCCTTTACCTCAAGAGACTGCCAAACAGTAAAGGCATTTCATATGTGGGGTCGTAATACACTTAATATATTATTTTAATGGGATTTTGAGACTTCAGCTTGAGCACCACTTTGATCAAGGAACCTCACAGAAACCTAATCTTTTACCAGTGAATGTCTTTGAACTCATATAAAAGAAAGCATGGTTTCAGCTGTGTGAAAATGATCAAAACATGAATCCCCGAAACCCAGAGATGTGATTCTCATACAAGCTGTGGGGCAAGGTACCCCCACACTGCAGCTGTGAACGTTATCACATACAGAATCACTCAAAGTGGAAGCACTTGGTTTTTGTTCTTTGTGGGGCGACCAAGCCTCAGCCTTTACTTTCGACCACAGAAAGAATGGGGGGGATAAATTCGGTCAGCATGTGAGGAGCTACAGCCAAGTGACTGGATAACTATTTGTGGTGGTTTGTTGAACAAGATGATGATGATTACCCAATGGCTGGTTATGATGTCTGTGCTTACATACGTACATGTATATATGTATGTCTCCCTAAATGCATAAGAACACACCTTTATATAACCTCACTTGTTGCAACTCTATCCAGTTCAAATAATGCAACTCATTTTTGTGGTATCAAACTTACAAAACATGTCCCGTTTATGGCTTTTGTCTAAAGGTCCACATCCTAAAACTGCCATAAAACACACACACACACTTATATATATATAGTTTTATTTTCAATTTTTTGTATTTTATGCTTAGCATAATATCCTCTGTCTGAGTAAGAGCAGGTTAGTTTAACCTCATCTGCCTTTTAACCAGAAAGGTTTCCATTACAAAATTTATCAGCTTCCTCACTTTTATTGAGGTGATGCAAACTCTGATCCCCATGTTATCTTTATCTCTCTGTAATGGATTGAAACATGTTTCCTTGCTGGAACAGTGTGTGATGTGTAAATTAACAGTGGAACATGGAAAACAAATAAGCACACACACATACACACACAAATACTCAAAAGCTCACATGCATGCACGGACACACACATGCACACTCACATGCATGTCCGCACACAGACACGCACGCTCGCGCACACACACACACACACACAGACACACAAAGATGGATGTCTATTGTACACAGGTCCAAAGGGAAATGCTTGGGTGTGAGGCTCCCTGCTTTAACAGCTGGGGGGAGATATTATCTCATGTCAAGCCTGGAAATTGATCCTCCCCAGATACAACCAGATAGGAGGGAAGGTTCATATGTTCATGCATTATAGTTTTCTGGGAGTGAGCTGGAAGGTTGTTTTTCTTTCAAAAGGCTACATTTCTTCTTCATTTTTGATTACTCAGCATTTTTTTTATGGTTTTATAGTATCATTTTTGCTACAAAGATGCGTCTATGAAGTTACAACATGTTTTTCATGCAGCATTGCTTTGCATTTAAATAAAAATACTAACAGCCGATCAGTACAATTCATTTTACTGGCTAATATGAGGCTAAGATATTTTGTTTCTTTATGATAATCTATACAATTAAAAACGTATTTGGAATAAAAAAGGTCAGAAATGTTTCTAAAGGGCTGTTATCTAGCCCAAGCTAAAAAAGCCCCTCATTTCGAGGCGCTATAACGTGCTGTGCTAAGGCCGGCATGGAATCCATGGCCATGTAGGAGGCATGTGTCAAGTGGCCTTGTTGATAAGAGCCATCACTTTGTGATTTATCAGACACATCCCCCACATCCACACGCACTCCTTGGCTTATGTATATTTGTTTAAAAAATTTAGTGCAACATCCTTCCTTAGGTTAAATCATACTTTTATACTCTGAACAGGTGCTGAATAAATTAAAGTCACTTATAAATCTAATTAGGCATGGAGCAAATGAAATGCAATATTTTGTACCACATAAGTTGGGAGAGGGCAGAAAACAAACCGCGAGCTCTTCACGTGTGTGCATCAGCTAAAATCTAAATCCCACTACTCCCTCCCCATAGGTGAACCCGCCCAAGTGGTCATTCATTGTGCAAGGCCGTAAAATAGTCTCAATGGCTAAAGAGTCATCATTTACCTGGGGGCAGGTCAGGGTCGCTGGAGGCGGCCTGCTGGAGGCGACGGGGCTTAGCCACAGCCTTGGAGCTATCTGAGACACTGCGACTGGTAGAGCTGGAGCCGCTCTCATGGTCCTCCTACAGAAAAAACAAACAAGAGCATCAGCGAGGTTAGTTAATGAAGCTCTGGCCAAAGTTCTGCACAACCACTAAAACTTCAATTTGTTATCATTACAAAACTCCTGAAGTTCACGACCGTACCTGTTTGACTAACAATATAATCCTTTTGGTTGCAATATATTCAAGATTATCCTTTATATTCTAATAGTCTTTCCAGCACATGCGTCACAAAAGTTAATAAACATTGCTCGCCAATGACATGAGCAGATTTGATGATTAAACAAACTATGTACATTTTTGTTGTGTGCTTCAAGCTGATATTGCATTGCTTTATGTGCAATGTCTTCAACTGTTATTGGGAGAGCACAAAGGACTGTTTCTGACTTCCCCGCCTTTTGCTCCCATCCCATTTAACAACTATCACTGTGGGTTCTACAAATAAACTATGGTCCATGGATGAGAAGGGAGAGGACGCTCCTCCACAACAGCACGTCACCTGCACTCGCAAAACAATCAGCCTGTCAAGCCCAGGAATGTAAGTCCAAGATCTGTGAGTGTGTGTGTGTGTGTGTGTGTGTGTGTGTGTGTGTGTGTGTGTGTGTGTGAGACAGTGAGAGTGAGAGAGAGAGAAAGAGAGAAAGAGAGAGAGAGAGAGAGAGAGAGAGAGAGCATTAAACAGACTTCCCCCTCAGAGATGAAGCTCGAGATAAACAAAAAGGTTCTGGATGAGGAGGTTATTTATTGGTACAGCCTGATCGGTGTGTCAGCTTAGTGGTGCTCTGTGATATAAGGTAAGATTGAAATAACAGGGACACGGCAAACAGCAAAGGAGGGGCCATGAGATTGTGGTTACATGAACAGCCAAGATATTTTGCTAATGTCCACACTAATAGGATTTTATTCCCAAAAAAATGGAGGAAAAAAAACAACTCTGGTGCCTAACGACACATTCAACACAATCATGTAAATTCTATTAGTCAGAATAATAGTTGACCCAGAAAGGGAACCGTTTAACTGTGCTAAATCAGCAAGCAAAGACTGCAAGGTCAGTAACTTGTAATTGATGTGGTATCCACCAGTGGTAGTCTAGGAAGATAATCACAAAGTAACTGTGATTCCTTTATTGTCAACTTTATGTTAACACATTCACACAGAATCGCCTGGGAAGATAAAAGCATGAATAAATTCATCATAAATATTTGTGAAATAATTATGCAATTGCACAAAGAGACGCAACAGGCGCTGGCATAAATATTCACACTTGACTTCAGTAAGTGTCTTTAGCTGTGGAGATGCACTACGCAAGCACTTTCACCCCATCCGTTAGTGGTGGCAATTTCTGGTATGCAGAAAGTATATTGTGTTCAATTATGGGTATATTAAATACTTCTAAGAGTCCAATGAACAGAGATTGGCACTTAAGAGAATAGGCAAACCAAATATGAAAAAAAGAAATGAAACATCACAGTTTTAAAGATAGCAAGACATGCTTGCATGTTAAGGTGTCTCTATGTCAACACATGTTTGCCCCTTGAACACATGAAAACAGTCTCTCTTCCCAGTCAACTCTTATATCTATCCCTAAAGGAATTCCTTGCCCTGCAGGCCAAGACTATATATCAACAGTCCAACGACTCAAACTACCGCTAAAGGAGAAGACCGCCAAATTTGGCAACAGTGCAATTAAGAGTTCAATGTCACCATGGGCAATGAGCAATTCCCATGGGACCAAAAAATGCCTTTTCGGAGGGAAGCCCTGGAACAAATGAAGCCTGCCTCAGCTGCTATCGCGTAAACTGATACCTTCAATGCCACACCATGGCACAGGACAGAGAGAGATGGAGGGATAGGGAAGGAAAACAGAGGGAGTGGAGGGAGGGGGTGGGTGTCCCCTGTAGGCATGTCAAGTCAGCTGTTGACTGAAGATGATGGTAGCAAAAATGGGAATGAATGAGAAATTGGATTAGTCGGACAATGGGTGGTAGTAGTCTTTGACTCAGAGATAATAATTCCAGAGGAGGGGCAGGGAAAATAGAGGCTTGGTAGAGCAGAGTGAGTGACAGTTGAGGGGGACCCCCTACTAAGGGGGTAAGTAGGCACCCATTGGGGGTTAGGGCACAGGAAAGCCAGATCTGACCTCTGTCCCGCTACATGTCTGGCTCAGTCGGGGACCAGGACGCAGTCAGTTGAGCCTGTCTGAGGGGCTGGCCCTCGTGTGTGCTGCTGAACAAGCACCACCTCAGCAAACGCTGTCAGTTTTACTAGAACAAATAAACTAAATATTACTCACAGGCACCAGAGACCAGGTAAATCTAAACTGCCAAGGGCAATGTGCGTTATATGTAAACAGTGATAGGAAAACATAATGGTTTTTGATGCGTAGATCTCAAATTTAAGTGATATGTGAGGACACCTTAACACGTAAACATTTACTCACGTCAGGCTATTACGTTTATGGGAATACGTTTCATATATAAGCTAAATATGAAACACTTATACATTACAGAAGACATTGTATATATTTCTCAGGGTGAAGAATGTGAGGAAAGACAAATAGTCTCAGAGCAGTTTGAGGTTTTCTCCTTGAGAATTGGCAGTTTGCACATTTCTAAAAAAAAAAACAATTTCCCTTCCTCCCATCTGCAAATTACAAAGTAATTTCACAATTTCAACAGACCTACTGCCCCGACTGCATGATCTTTGAAACCCAAACCTTTCGTAAAACCACAAGATCACACACTTTCTGCAGATTGATGGTAGCATGCAAAATACCACTGCTAGATAAACACGCTTTCTGTTATTGTTGATTTTTCCCTGCAGGTTTTTAGTGAACTCATGCTGACATCAAAGAAGCAGGCCTGGAGATTGGAGGCCAGGCAGTGGAGAGCCATCGAAGTGAGAAAATACTTGAAAGTAACCCAATAGCTCCTTATCTCAAACAAACTCCCTCCTCTAAATCATTCATATTCACATACAAACACATACACACACACACACACACAGTCTGAAAAACACACACACACACACACACACACACACACACACACACACACACACAGTCTGAAAAGTAAAACCCTGTCCCAAACCCCTGTGCCCACAAAACACCATCCATTTCTCCCAACTAAGAGGAGAGCCTCTTTACCATTTGCTGCCAAGGAATGAGAGACTGTGGATGTAATGGTTTTCAAATTGATTTTCCATAACAATACTGAAGACCCTCCAACGATGCTCGCATGATACACGCACCACACAAACAGCCTAAAGCACACAGCCTTGTTCTTGATGTAGAGCCTCTAGTCACAGCTCTAACAACCTTTATTATCTCACTTGTACAACTTTGCCTTCTTCAAATGTCTTGTTTGTGTAATCTAAATAATTGTTCATTCTAGTCGTCTTCTCTATCTTTAATCTATAAAAGATCATTGTCATCACAGTGATACCTCTGGACCACCTCGTTAAATCTGAAACTTAACTTTGTAGCCATGACCCTGGTTTTCGTCCCAATGGTTTCCAGCTGGCAGAGATGACAGGAGAGAAGTGGCTCTCGATTTGAAATGTACAGTCACAGTTTGGGAGAGTTCCAGTTATTTCAGATGGTAGGCCGCCACCTCTTTTACACTTAAGCTGTTCAATGCATCGATGACAGCCCCGCTGGAATGTGAGCTCTAGAAAATGGAGCTCATCGCATTTGACTCAAATGACCTTTTCTTTAATGTCCCTTGGCTTCAACGATCCATCAGCTCGACTTAAAATTAGCTGCTAATGGGATTTTAATGAAATGTGGACAGCCATTATGCCATGATTACAAAAAGGGTTTTGGTTTTCTCTTCAGACAGAGAGAGACTAAAGCAGTTGGTAGCCAGCACAGTTTCACAGACGTGTTCATATGTGCTAAATCTTTACAATTGTCATCTGCCTTTTGCACAGCAACACACTACGCCACATACAAAAACCAGATAAACATAGACCAATGCTTGAATACTCTACCTCACCAACACATGTCACACAGCCAAAATGTGGCAGCTAGTACAGAACAGTGGAGCTGTACAGCTGGAATCCATGTCAAGACCTGAGGGATTAAAGGCCAAAATCAACACCGATGAGTATCACATTGTGTGTCACTGAATAATCATCTCAGTGACAACGGCCATTTACAAAAAATGGGGTCTCTCTTTCTCTTTTTGTTCATGTTACCTGAAGTAATTGAATCCAGAGCTGACAAAGAAATTATCATTATCATTAAGGTACTGTGGTAATAAGTTCTTATAGTCCTGAAATGTAAACAACATTCTGCATTCACGACAATTTGAGTCAATAAAGTTGGTGTGAGACATTAAGTCAAACTTTAGAACTTGGCAGAAAGCGCTTGCCTCAAAAAGGAAACAAGAAAATGAGAATTTTAGAATATATAAAAAGTATAAAGGATAAAACACGCAGCTTGTCAACACAAGCAAAGCTGTTAACATGACTGAGTTCATTGATGATTTATAAACAAGTTCATCGTAGGCCATGTCGGCTTCCTGCGCGTGGGTACTCATTCAGTGGGAGGAATGTGACTGAAAAGCACAGTGAAATGAGATAGTTATCAAGTGGAAAACTTGAATATTTGCAGGCTGCTACCAACACTTCATCATCTAACGATCCCCTCTTGTATCACTCCCTCACATATCGCAATAGAGAAACACCTTTTTTGCTGACGTACTTTTCAGGAAGGTTTTCCGTTCACAGATGAAGATAATGTACTTCCTGTCACTACTTACTTACATACAAAACAGTAGGAAAAAATGTTTGGCTTTCACCAGCGCCAATTTCATTCGGACATTATTCAACAGTAATATGAGACATTGCAAACAGTTCAGCGAACCAAAGGCTCAATCACAGATGATCTACCTAATGTGTCCATAGATGGTGACTTAATAGACATAAATTTGAATCAAAATATTTGTGACTGCTACCAAAAGCACACGTAAGTGTAATTCACACCTCTGCATTTAAGCGATGCCATAGCTTTGATGTAGCCTACAAAGGGACGCAGACCTCCACGCTGTGGCTGCTGTGCACCTTGAAATTGGAACTCTGTGGTGCACCACAGGAGCTGTGATTGATCCACTTGGTAGCGGCATTTCCAGCACACAGTGCCCTGACTCCGCCGCTTCGCAACGCTCAGGGTTAACCCGAACCCATTTCAAATAGAGCTGAGAAATGGACAAAATGACCAAGTTGAGCAGGGACTGACGTGCACAAGTACGTAAATATGTTCCACATCTGTGCAACCCAGAAATACTCCCTATTTGTTATGAATTAAACAAAAACCATAGGCCACAAACCAGGACAAGCTCAAGAAGACAATGAAACTCTGCTGCCACATACGATTTAGCAGATCTGTGCCGTCATGAATAAAGGGATGCACTCAAACAGATGGACGAGCAAAAATGCTCACTGCTTCACAATGTCCAGAGCAGATCACAAGTCCTATATGAATTAACTAACGTATATAAAGTCATTTTCTCTTGCAAAACCAAACTGTGTTGCTTTCATAAAGACATTTTTAATCATCAAATAAACAAAAGATTTGTGAAATTTCAAAACAGGCCAAGACATATGAATCCCACAGGATTTATTTGAAAGTCATAATAATATGTACAGTATATTAAATGTATTCAAATGTATCATTTCCATAGTTATCTAATTCCACTAGAAATAATATTACCAATATTACCAAACAATTACATACTGAAATTTTCAGGAATTTATAATCACGTAAATGTATAATTATTTTTTCCATTACACTGAAATGAGCCCATTCATGTATATTTACATGAGGAGTGGGTCCTCTCTACGGGGGCTGCCATGTTTTTACAGTAGCCCAGAGTGGACATACTAAGCATCCTTTGAGTTTGAATGACAACTGAAGTCTACCATTGGTTCTCCTGCAGGCTCAGAAGGGTGAGAGTGAGGTGGATACAACATACAACTTCATCTCTTGATGTCACCAAATCTTACACACTGCACCTTTAAAGAAAAAGCAGTGCAGCGTCAGACTCACGCACTTGTGCATGGTTTTATACAGATGCTTTAAAACAGTATGGAATGCCAAATAGGCACTAGTAGACTATACGCTGAGTACTTGAATGCAGGGACAGATGTTTACACGTTTATCAGTCCCAACCATTCACTTAACGTTTGTCTGTCAACAGTTGTCTTTGTCTAATCAGGAGCCTGCCAGTGGAATTAACTTTGTGC
This sequence comes from Chascanopsetta lugubris, assembly GCA_016785325.1. Taxonomy (NCBI): domain Eukaryota; kingdom Metazoa; phylum Chordata; class Actinopteri; order Pleuronectiformes; family Bothidae; genus Chascanopsetta; species Chascanopsetta lugubris. The sequence goes on from JAFBJT010104479.1 coordinate 28,785, forward strand.
CAACATCTCTCATCTTTTAGACAGCTTTTGTTGTCGCTTTAGGGAGTTGGGTACAGGGAAAACAGCACTGACACAGCTACACATCTTCATTCTCTGTCTCCTAAATCTTGAGGACAAGGCCCCACTGAGCTGATGATCAGACAGATTTATGGTGCAATCTCTGTAAGCCATTTGCTCCCTGGGAGCCGGAGAATCAAAGGCAAGATTTCCGGCTCGCATTGGGGCAGAGATTATCCAGATTGTGCTATCTGATTGCACAATCCCACAGGCTGTTTTCTTTTACTTAGTCAAATTTTTCCTGAAAGTTTTAAAACTTATGACAGATGACCTTTGGCACAAACAGACTAGATTCCCTTCCGTGAGATGGGCTTCAACATAACAAAGCATGGCAGTGATGGTAGATTTTACTGCATCCTTGAATACAATAATACAGGGCTAATTTTCTTTATAGAACAAATTCATAGTGTGACAACTATGATTACAATCTGGTATCAAAGCACAAAGGAAAGAAGACCATATACACCACATCAATGTACTCAGAGAGTAACTGTGGATTATGGATGATAGCAGAGCCACATATATAAGTATCTGAAGTACATCCAAATCCACAATATTTCACTCCATATCACAATGTGGGCCCATTCATTTAAAATAAAATCAATTTAAAAACTACGCATTTGATAATAAAATTCCACTTGTTAACTACAAGGTCAAAGTAAGCAGGTGTTCGATTTACTGAAAGAAATGATAGACTAACTCATTTGGAGTTTTTGGTGTGTCTTCGAGAAGTGGATCCATAATACGCACATTACCCGTTATTTAGGAGAAATGGAAAGGTAAGTTGGTGCAAACGCCCAAAAATATTTTGAAAGGAATCTAAGAGAAGGGCCTCGCTGGACCATCTGCCAAACCAACAAGTCTCAGAGGCACCTCCCCAAATCATCTTGAAGCAATGCATCAATCAGAACCTCCACATCAGTGGCGAATGCACTCAGTGGACATCAAACTCCCAGATCAAGCAGCAGGCCAAGCCAAAACCAGAACGTCCCTCCCCTTATCTTTTTCTCGTAAAAAAAAAAAAAAAAAGAGTGCCTGAGAATGTTTCCGCTGTATGTGATCGGCAGTCACAGTTCTCCAGCCAGTTCCTCCTCTCTGCATCGTTGCTGATCACAACTCATCTTCAACATCTGGAGCAGTTTTCAGAGATGTCAAGAAGAGAGTGTGCCCATAATGTTGCAGCATTACATCAATGTTAGCTGTTAGGTTTACCATTAAAGCCTCAGTTCAGACATAGTATTTTCTGTTTCTACTAAAGCCAGACACAAATGCAAGACAAGAATTCCAAAAGTCAGTCACAAAATGAATTCTCTCTCCTACCAAAGGTTCTATCCAACACCTCAAAAGAAAGTGGAGGGGAGTAACGTCTTAAACCGAATGTGCAGCAACACACAACAGTTCCAGTCAACTACATTTGGGCGGAAAACATTCAAGTGAATTGTGAATAGTTTAGCGCAAAGCTGGTTATAATGAAAACCCGTCCCACAAAATTTCAATGGGCTGAATAAAATATGGCAGTGAGACCCACAGTTTTTTTCCAGTGCTATTCAAATTAGAATAAACTCAGATGCGTCTTCACGTCTAATAAAATTCACAAAGTTTAGAAATAACTTAACTAGTGTGATTGTTTGCAAGAATCTCTGCAGTGTAAACCTTCGTTACAGGTTATTTCTAGCAATTACACTGTCAGCAGGAGCTGTAATCTCAAAGTGCAGCTAAACTTCAACGTTTGCTGGCCACTGTAATTGTGAGTTGCTCTTGGTACGTTGCAGATTGGCCCTTGTGAGCAATCTTGTTCTCGTCTCTACTGTTCAAGGTAAACGCTAGTAATTCACAAATCTCAAAGTGTAATGTCTGTCAACACTTTCATATACGACAAACAGCTGTTTGTGGACAGAAGAGACGAAATACACCCACAGAGCAACAATTCTAAAATTCCATTGAACATGTAACATGATTGCATGAGCAGTAGCCACCTGCATAGTTTGATGTTTGCCATTAGTCCCGGGAACCTCAAGAGTTACAAATCATTTTGCCACTGTCTGTGTAATTACCTGAAATTGACCTCCTTTGAAATGTGTTTCTTCGCAGACATCTGGCCCTGAAACCTCAACCTTTCCATAAAGGGTGAGTGCAGTATTACATTGGCTTTTGAAAACCACATGGGTGGCAAAGGTAGTACCCGGCTCTCATGTCATCCTAAGCTACTTTTACGAAAAAATGTCTTTAATGTACCATATTTAAAAACACAAATTATAACCTGGCTAAACAAAACACACACATTTTCCTTCTAAACCATTTAAAGCTAATATAAACACATCTAGGACTAATTAAGGCCTTAACTTTGAAATAAATTGAATGCCTCTGAAGACTTTTTAAGGATCTGAGGGAACCCTGTAAAACATATATATTTTTCCAAATCAAACAACTGTGATATTTTAACATGATAAACATCAGTGTTTCTGCCCGTCAGAAAGTGATAGTTCCGTTCTGATCATGATTGTTGTCATTTAAAGAAACACATGACTTCTACACCTCTTACTGTTTGTGTCAGTCCATCTGCCTCCCCCGCCCCCTCTGAGTGCATGCGTGAGAGTGTCTATTCAGCGCGTGCCCCCTCCCCAACGCTGTGAACCTAGGGGAAACACTGAACATTGTCTTAATGCAAGTGATGCAACGTGCAAATGTTGGCTCAGAATGAAGGCCATCCCAAAACTTGTTGTAAACAAATGAAAAAGAAATGAAAATCTGAGCTTTGGGACACAAAGGAATTTGACAAAAACAACCACCGAAACATGTTCCATTTCAATACGGGAATCAGGTACAGTATCTCTCATATCAGCAAAGAACTCGCCTGTGCCCCATCCCGCAGCTTGAGAATGCACTCCATGGTGTTGATGGTGATGACGACAGGCTCTGAGCCCAGCTTTGTCCAAGGTACATGAATCCGGAGCTCATGAATATGACCACTCATGAATGTGAACGGCAGCTTCAACTCCTGAATGCAAAGAAACGAGATGAAGGACAAATATATCACCATAATGTGAAATCTGTAACACAGACAAGATGCTGCTTCAAAAGGATTTGGACCATTCATCGATCAACTCTTAAACATCACTTTGAAACTGATATTTGATGATGAGAGGATCATAAAAAGGCAGGGCCAGAACACATTTTGCCCTTTTTTCAAACAAAATGTGTAAGATTTTCTCAGAAGCATAAAAATCACTGTTACACATCCAGAACTACTTGATGTGAGAAAAAGTCCCAAGAAACCACAATGGCTATGCACGGACTTCACATGCCAAAAAGCATATAACCAAACAGATTTTTTTAAACTGTCAAGGATTTACAGTATGTCTATTCCATTACACTGTATTTCTAATTACAATTTTTAGTAGACTGTTGTCCAAATAAAATGCAGTCAAATATGGGACAAATGCTCAGATTTTGATTTGGCATTTCACATCAAAATACTAACATGATTCCCACTGTCATTAAGCTTGAAGCTGTTTCCAATAAGACATTTCATCACAATTTCTTTTGGGCTGGGTAGTGTTTGTGTCTGCTCTTCAAAAGCAGAGTCAGAACTCTCTTGAGAGAAAATTCTTTAAACTCATGGTGGACTGATCAAATCCAGACATCACAATTGTAATAAGAACACTGTGTAAAAATAAGACTGCAGAGCAAAATATCTGACTACATCTATCAAACGTCCTCTAAATGACATAAAGAGTGACTATTTGCTACTTTTTCCTTATGTTGTATTATGGCCACAACCTCATGCTTTTGCTGGTCTCAACCCAGTGACCACAAGAAGGACACAACAGCAGAGTAATGCAAGTCCAGCGTTGGAGTGTGGAGGCCTGGAACAGGGAACAGAAGCTGTGTGCATTATCTAAGAGAAAGGCTGAACCAACATCACCTGACCCCTGTCTATCTAATGTCCTATATAGAGGATTCAGTCAATGCACAACCTGACAGCTCTGTTTGCATGCTGTAGGCACACATGGACTCTAACATTACATATACATGCCCTGCACTACGGTTTAGCTCCCCACTCTGCAACAATGAAAGCATCCCTAGGTGATCTCTAACCGCCAAATTTGAGCATGACTTGAGTACAGTGCCAATATCTAGTGGAGCTACTCAAGCACCAGTCACTTCTGTGCAGTCAAGAGGCCTCTGTTGGCCGCTGCCGAGAGGAGCCCAGTGCTGCGGGAGGACTAAGAAGTGCACAGTGATGCTTTCAAAGAGAAACCTGCCCAGGTCCTCCACAGACAGTATGTCAGTCTACACGCTCACATAGGCAACGCAGACAGTAGAAACACATCCTCGTCATAAATAAACGGTAAAAACAATAAACTGCCAAACAGGTGACTGTTGCCGAGAGGTTAGAGGCTGTCATCTAACCAGAAGATTAGATGATCAACTGCCACCTTCACCACACTGCATGCTGAAGTGTCCTTGGGCAAGATTCGGAACCCCACATTTCCCCATGCACTAATGGGTAAACGTATTGTTTGTGTGACTGCGAAAATGTACGAAAACAGACAATTTGTATTTTGCTGATTTGAGCGCCAGGTTACGGCAGAATGTAATAAAAGGGGAGAGTTACTGACTCTGAAATCTGTGCATGATGTAACAAACTGGTATGACTGTGTTGGTTAAGTTTGCAAACATCTCTCAAGCATTTGGGCACAGAAAACTGAATGAAAAGAACATGTTTGTCACACTGCTAAATGTGCTGATGAGCTTGACAACCAACAACACTATATCATTGAGCTGCAAAGCTGAGCTCAAAGCTGACAGTAACAAATACATTCTTGATGAGTTCTACAGGCTGTATTCATACTATCAGGAGAAAACACAGTATCTTCCCTTTAAGTGAGTAGTCCCTGTGTCCTGTAAGTACCTGTTCCAGAACATCCAGTTTCAGGTCCAACTTGCTGAGCACCACATCTCCTCCCCAAAGAGACAGCTGCAGGTCAGACGGCTTCAGATTCTTTATATACTTGTTTACGTAGCTCATGAGGAGCGGTGTGACATAGGACTCCAACATCCTGCTCCTGTCTAGAGTACAAACATTGGACAGCATTATAGCATCAAATTGAACATTGAATTTCATTTTTGTCAGCTTATGAAAACACAACATTGCTCCTATCACTTTGAAGACTGATAATGATACATGATACATTCTTTTTAAAACGTCATGGATGGCAGATCTGGTGAATCTCAAGATTGATGGCTGCATACTGGCATCTAGTTTTGTAACAACAGTCAAGTACATGCCAGCTCACGAGCATAATT
>JAFBJT010104491.1:0-12570 GCA_016785325.1 Chascanopsetta lugubris
GAGAGAGAGAGAGAGAGAGAGAGAGAGAGAGAGAGCTGGACATTTGTTGTTGTTTTTTTTCACATCCTGAGCACCGAGGTCATTCTCCTATAAAAAAAAAAAGTAGAACCACATCACTTCCCACCGTCACTGACCACACGCTGATATAGAAGCAGAGGTCAGGGAGCGTCTATTGTTGTTAGCTTGAGTAAACAGCCTGTTCTCTCATTGGCTATTTGCTCATATCCCCAATTGAATCCCTGTGTGGTGCTGCAGTGTCATGCTCAGGTGCACTCCAGCAGGCTGTGCTGACGGGGGGGGGGGGGGGGGGGGGGGGGGGGGGGGGGGGGGGGGGGGGGGGATTGGACACGGCAAAACCACTTTGCTGACTGACGGTGAGACGTCAGGTTCAAAGTGTGGTGGTGGTGTGAGTAGTAGTGTTGTTTACCTCACTCTCCAGAGTGTGTATCTCTCTGGGCAGCTCCACGGCGTGTCTGCTGAAGTAGTCCATGGTGATGGCGTTGTTCCAGTAGCTGAGGTTGTTCTCCTGACTTGACGACTTCTTCCTCCTCCTCATGCAGCACACGGTCAACAGCACAGCTGAACGCCGGCGGCAGGAAACCGGAAAATGAGGGAGGGGGGTGGGTGGTTAGCGAGCGAGGCGGCGGGGTAAAGCTGCTGCTTCAGATAAGTGGCGTTAGAGCGTGGCCCGCGCGAGGGGTTGTCATGTCGCAGGGAAATATGCCAAAAATACAGAGGGGGAAGAAGTGGAGGGAAATTCACTCTGTAAATGTTGTTGGAGACGACTCGTGGTGATTCGCCACCAGCTGACAGCGAAACTACCGAGCTGTCAGTCGCTGAGGACGAATATCCAATAAACATCTGAGGGGCAAAATAATCGAAAGGGGAAGAAGAACCCATCTATCAATCTGTCTGTCTGATTGTCTGTCTTAGTCAACAAGTTAGCTTAGCTCCCGCTATCTTAAAGACACACACACTACTTCCTTTATGCTAAGCTAAGCCAACCTGAGGCCGGTTAGCATACCAACGTGAAAGCGGTATCGATCTTCCAATGACCCAAATAACCCCGTCTCTGGAAGTGTGAGAGTGCTCCGTTGTCTTGGATGATTCTTATAGCGCTAATGACTTTTTGTGAAGGTCAGCCAAAAACCCTAAAGTAATCTGGCACTTTTATGTTCATTAATTACATTTCCTTTGCGCCGCGGCGGCTGTACTTACAACAGGAGGACACAGGCACGCTGATGGCCAACACTATCCACACGATGTCCATCTTGCTCAGGCAGATCACCGTGCGGGACGAGGGGGAGTCCACGGTGGGGTCCGAGCTGTTGTCGGAGGTCCAGGGGTCCTGGGTGGTGGCGGGTACCTGCCGATTGAGGAAGTTCCTGCTGGCGGTGGGGGAGGCCTCGGAGCTGTTCCCCTTCGCCGGCGCCTCCTCGGGCGAGCTGCTGTTTGGGAGCAGTCCTCCATATGTGGTTACATTCCCCAGCCACTGTCTCCGGGCAGGATTGTCTGTGCCGTTACCCGCAAACACCCCACCCTCCCGGGTGGTGTTCTGGATGGGTGCGGTGTGGCCCTCGGGGGCGACCGTGGGATCCAGTGTGTTGAGGCTGGGCTCAGTGGACTGGACTGGGGCGGACGCGGTGGAGGTCTGGTTCTCGGGTGGGGTCTCGAGTGGGGAAGCAGACCTTCCCTGTGGATCTAGAGCCAGTGGGTCGGTGGGGGGCTCGCTGGCTCCATGGACTTCCCTCAGGGTGATGACGTGGCGGGCGGACACCTCTGGAAGGCCCGGAGCGTGCTCCCTGAGTCTCAGGCCATGTGCACGGTCACTGTGCGTGGATGGACGGGAGAGTGAGGAGGGCTCGGTGGGTTGTTCCACGCTGTGCGGCTCGAGAGCGTCTCCTCTGTCCGAGCCCAACATTAGAGGCAGCGGGTTTGGAGCTCCCCCGGTTGTAGAGTCTATATTTGGCGCCGCCGTGCCGCTGGCCTGGTTTGTTTCCACCGCAACTGGGTTATGGACCGGAGGAACCAACTTATTCCTGTGGCCCCGGCTTACATCCGAGCTGGACTCCCGGGGCGGATCAAGCCAGCTCCCGGTGCTCAGAGTGTTTGGCATGGCGGTGCTCCTGCCATGAAGAGGGCGATCTTCATCATGCACCAGGTTGGAGATCCGGGTGGTGTGAAACCAGCTGGTGGGGAGGATGGCGTTTGGGGGTTGGGTACCTCCTTTGGGTGAGCCCTCCCCGCTGCTGGAGCCCTCCTGGTGCCAGTCCAGGTGGCGGGGTGCCGGGGGAGACTGTGGGGCGCTCTGGGTGGCTGCCATGGAGACAGAGTCCTGGGACGTATGGCGGAGGTACAGCTCCTGTGCTGATGACACCAGTCCTACTGGCAGTGCTAGGAATGCTAGAACACCTGCAGAGACACAAGAAAAAGATACTTACACTTCTATCTAGAGCCGAAAGGATGAATCGAGTCATCGACTCGAATCGATTATAGAAATTGTTCGATTACAAATTCGCTGAAGACATGAAAATATCAGGTGATGAGTGGGATGATTGTCATTTTGTTATTTTCAGACAAGTCTTTTTACATTTGTACCATTTTTTTCTGCCTGTTCACAAAATCGTTTGATTGAATCAAATCCAAAAAAAAAGGATGAATCGATAGATTCATCGATTACAAAAAGAATCATTGGCTGCAGCTCTACTTTTATACATATATGTGACATTCCCAAGGTACTGCAACACTTACGTGAGATTATCAGTGTGCTGTGTGAACTCCTCAGGTGGAGACATGCAGCTTTATCGCTCATTCACTACACTGCTCAGTATTTAATCTGATCAACCGCTGTGTTTGTCTCTGCCTAACGAGATTGCTTTATTCACTGCACGATGAGCTCCACAGTGTGCAACTCAACACGTAGGAAGTGTCAGCGGGAGCCGGTGGGACGTCTCAGAGCAGGATGTTCAGTTTGAAGGTTCAGGGCTGTTGTGAAAGAGGTGGTAAAACAACATGGTGGCTTCTCCAGAGACGACACACTCTACCCATTTAAATGTGAGGGGCGGGTCCTCGGGTAACGCCCCTGTAGATGCTCGGTCATCCAGTTCACGATATCTTGCAAAGAGTAGAATTCGAAAACGTACAAAAGCAACAGAAATCTGCATTCTGGGCAACAACGAGTACATTTAAAGGTACATTGCACGTTGTATCCATCACCTCACCCTCGACCTTCTGATCGTGCAGGAGAAGATACGGTGGCCCTCAGTTGTCATTAAAGCTCAAAAGATGTGTAGTACGTCCACCCTGGGCTACTGTAAAAAAAAAAAAAAAAAAAAACATGGCGGCCCCCGTAGGATGGACCTGCCAACTGCTGTAAATATACATTAAAGGGCTCATGGTAGGGTTACGTTGAAAGGAAGGGTGACCACACATTTGCGAACACTGACACCCAGTGTTCGATGTGTGATTACATCAAAACATGGCGGCAGATTTCCTGCGGTGTTGAACATTTCCAAAAAGTACTGAGACTCCTGTTCCTTACAGTGAACCCAGGGGGATAATAGCATCATAGTCCTGGTGTCACAGGGACCTACTTTACATGCTAACACCATCGCAGACAGCCTGGCAGATTCACTCCTTTCCCGCTCAATCCCATAAGGCGCCTGTGTAGTGACAAGTTATTAGCAGGTGCCCGCGGGGAATATCTCCCCTATCATGTTAACCAGACAGCGAGAGAGTCGTGGAGGGAGGGACGTGCAACCGCTTATTAATTTCCCCTCTGTTCCCTCCCCTCCCTCCCTCCCTCCCTCCTTCCCCTCCCCTCCCCTCCCCTCCCCCTCCGTCCCTTATTGACACTGTTACATGCGGCTGATAGGACACATTAGCGGCGCTCCCGAGTGCTCGGAGAGGAGCATGCATTAATGAAAAGCCGCAATCATTTGAATTCTTGTCTGAATAGTAAAACATTCGTTCTGACGCGTTTGTTGTCACAAAGAGAGCGGGGAGCGATGTGTTGGTTCGTCGTTCCACACTTACGACATTTACAAGCTCGGCCAGGCATCCTAATACATATCATCAACAATGGCTCACACATGTATGGTTTCTGTTTCTTTCCCATTGTGAGGTTTATATATATATATATATATATATATATAAAAGCAGGCCTGTGCCGCATTTACATTAAAATAAAATCTGAAACTAGACACCATTTTTAAGATGTCACTGCATTGTTATGGAAAGTAGCTACGAATCACGTTGTAATACCCGTTTCTACCACTAGAGTGAGTTGTGAGAGCTCCGTCCGTCTTTCATCCACTCTAGCTACTGCTGACTTAGCTGTAGTTATGTTGCATGTATTCATCAGGATGAATATTGACATCACTTCCTGTGTTGCTTTTCAAAGTCAAAGCCTTCGTTTTTAGTTTTTCGGATTAAAGTGTGTTCGTTAATCAACGTATATTTTGATCAAAACTATTTGCTGCTTTGATGTGGTAAACAAATGATAGTGTGTGGTCAAAGCATGCTGCCACCTGCTGTTCACGAATGGAACTTTGAAATTACAAGTGATACAGTATATCTTATAAAACAAGTCCGTGTTTGTATTAAGGAAAATCCAACAGCAGCACTTAATGGTTTGTGTTTTATAGTTTTTAACAATAGAGCTCTAAAGCACAAACACGGGAGATAAATCAGCCTAATGGAAACTATTGATCGGCGGCATTCATCTTTTGTTAGCTTCACTTATCTATTTTATTTGACAGGGTTTGTTAGAAATAAGAAAAATGTGTAACATCTCCAGCCTTATAATGATATTGATAGAAATGATGCCTCACAGTGCAGACACATTCTCATTTATTTAAGTCTAGTCAGATAAGAAAAGCTCATATATAAAACTGTTGAGGGGAATTCACAAATGCCAGGATGAATGCACACTGTCAACAAGTGTATTTAAATAAACAGCAGTATTAGAGATTCCCTCAAAGTGTGGATGATTGTATGTGTCCTCTCAAAATAGAGAATATTCAATGGTAAAAAAAAGTGTTAATAAATCACCCCTCAAAACAAGGACATACTAAAAACACTGTCTAAAGCAACATGTGACCTAGATGTTGTGACCATCATTTGACTATAGTGCTCCCTCCGTAACTATGGAAACCAACTTTCCATTTCCAAGAGGAGCCGAAGAGAAGGAAATGGGAGGAGAGGCGAGAAGAGAAATTTGTCTCCGGAGAGAAAGGAAACGAAAAGAACAGAATAAAGGGGAAAAAAAGAACAATCTTTACAAAAACCAACAGAGCGAGTAACAGTTAATATCATTAATCTGCTGTTTCTCCACAATAAAAGCTCCTCGGTGCCTTTCCTCTTTGTCCACCGGGGGATTTAAATTACAGCCGAACCCCAAAGCTCTGACTATTTAAACTCCATTGCTAAATCATTAATCATATTCCCTGGTACTCAGTCACACAGATGACCAGCAGAGAGGGGCCAGGTCCTGCCTTCCATTAACCAAGCCTGTCACGTCTCTAATCCGCCGAGCCCACTCCAGACCCCGTATCTGCCGAGATAACACACATGGCCATCCTTGATTTATGAGCGCTTGTCTTTGCAGAGACGATGATTTGAGCTGCAAAACGGAACAAACAAAACCATCAAAGCCTGAGCGCAGGGGCTGCTATTGATCAGGGTGAGTGAGAGACATTTTAGGGCAATTTCTTCGCATAAAGCTCCCGAGACGTTGCGTCTCCAAAACGGACCATTAACAACAGGAATGACCAGCCTGTAGTTTCGGTGCAAACACACTGGTTTCCTTCCATAAGATCTTTGATTTCAGTGGTCAAAGAGCAACCATGACCTTGAAGTTTGACCTTTCAGCACCAACATTGAATCAATTCATAGATTCATGTGAATGAACATCAGTATCAAATTTAAAAGGAATTCCTGTATTTGATCCTGAGATACTGTGTTCACAAGGTCAAACATGTTGCTTTTAGAGGTCAAAGGAAACCTACACTTTGACTTTAACCGAACAAAACTGAATCAGTTGATTATTGCGTCTAACTGAACATTTGTACATAATTTCGAAGGGTTCTCTCAGAGGTTTTCCGCGTTTCTGTGTTCAAAGGTCAAAATCTGGGCTTTGAGAGGCCACAGCAAAGCTGACTTTTGACCTTAGAGCTCAGATATCATGTTCAAAAAGGAGTAGACAACACGAAAACACCACTCTGACTTAGATATAGAATAAATGGAACATTAGAAATAGAATATAAACGACTAAGTAAATGCAAATCCATGGAGTGATATTTAAGTTGAAAGATATAAAGAACATTGCATGACTCGGCATAATGTGACGTCCCCCTGTTGAAAAAAAGGAAGACTAATGATAATGTTTTGCAAAGCAAAACGAAAAAATATAAAAAGGTAATAGAGTCATTTAAGCTTACTATGGCGAAGTCTGGCTCAACCCACACCTTCTGTCACAACCTGGCAACCTGCGCTCACAACCTGGCAACCCACTGCTGCTGAACAAAACATAAAGCCCTGACCTTTAAAAAAGAATTTTTTTTTTAAAGAAATAGTGGAGTAATAAAAGAAATGGGAGAACTAAACACTGCAGTGCACATACACACAAACACAAGCACTTTCATCTGATTCTGCTGAATGATCAAAAGCATCTCGATGTGTTTTCATCCTGATCTTTCGCAGATGTGTAGATTTGTATCCAGTTATGAATTTACAGTTTGGTCAGATCATACTTTATTCATGTCAAGATCGCATCCATCTAAAATGTTCAAAGCTGGAGAATTTTCTTTTTGGATTCTCTTGCATCCACCTGACCCCTCATATTCAAATGGTTGTATATGTAGAGAAGATTAAAAACTAACTTATTTTACATTTGTATGTTGTTGGACTTATGCATTCATTAAAGGAGTATTAGCTACAGCACCTCCTGTGGCAGAGAAGTGAAGTGCAGTCAACGTTCCATCGGTCACTCATGGACCGCCAGTTTCCAGATAATTAGCTGAACACCTGCTTTCTTCTTTTCATCTCAGACTTCATTTGTGAATGCTACATAAGCGCTATGGCCATTTAGGACCATCATATGTGTCGTATCTCACATAATACAATCCACAGGCTAATGGAGTAAGTCGGAGAATGTGCCATACTTAATGCACCTTTAACAGAATTTGTTCCTCACAGTATCCATGGCTGTATTTATCTATTTCAAGAGTCCACGTGCTTCTATGTGCTTTTTTACACATCACGCCACGACACAAATGGCTGCAATCTGTCACACGTCTGTGCGCCAGGCTGATGGAGTGAGATTGTGAGCAGGATGAACAGAGGCGGAGCCAGCTTCCCCCCCCCCCACCCCCACACACACACACACACCCCCGGCCACCGGTGCATGTCTTCACCAAGACATGCAGCTGAGAGGTGGGCACACGGAGTGAATTAACAAGAGACATGATGGAAAAGGCCCGAGAAGCAAAGTGAGCTTCATGAACATGCATTATTGAGTCGCAGCACCGGGAGGAACGTGAGACAATTGGATTGGGGGAGAAACGAGGAGAGAACGTGGGAAAAATATGTGAAGAGGACAAAGAAACATAAAGGAAGGGGCGTGTTCCAAAACATTTCTCCTGCTCAGCGTGATCTGCCGGCTGCTTAGTGCGTGACGTCACGTGACGTGTTGTGATTCTCCCACAAGGATGGAAAAAAACCAAACAATACGAAGCAGCGCATGTTGTAAACAGATTAAGATAGCAGATCTTTCTCTTTGTCCTTCCCCTGTGGTTTTTCATCTCGGGGGGCGGGGGGGGGGGGGGGGAGGGGGGGGGGGTAGGGCGCGGAGCCACACAAGCGAACATTGTTATCACTCACACCAACCTGTTGCGCTCACTATCTGCCTCATCCAAGCTCTGGGGATAGCACATGCTAGCATCATGGAGGCAAAGGGCAGCAAGTTTAAAGGCGCAGTGTGTGAGATTTCAGTCATTTTTGGTCACTTCTAAAAAACATTACAGAACAATCATATGCCGACATCTTCATGGATTTAGAAATGAGCCCATTAATGTATATTTACATGAGGGGGGGGGGGGCGGGCTATCTACGGGGGCCCGCCATGTTTATACAGTAGCCCAGAGTGGACATACTAAACATCTTTTGAGTTTTAATGAGAAAGTCGACCACAGGTTCTCCTGCATGTTCAGAAGGGTGAGGGTGAGGTGATGGATACAAACATGTAACTCCACCTCTAGATGTCACCCAATCGTACACACTGCACCTTTAAATGAGTGTGAGATTACCATCCGTCGCCATTTATATGACAAATGGCAAACTGTTTTCCATCCACTTGTGGAGAGCATGATGGGATGGAATGGGGGGGGGACTGACATTCGCTGAAGTCCTCGTGTTGATGTCATCAATAAATCATGTCACAAAGCAGGATCCTGTGCACTGATCCAACTCAGCCTTTGTCCCGGCAATCGCTCACGAGCAGACTCAGTGTCAGAGGACGGAGGAGAGGAAAAGCAGGTGTCACTGCATCTGGAGGGAAACCAGAGGTGGATCATAACGTTGACTATTTGTAGTGTTTTTTTCTTTTCTTGAAATCATGGCTCAAAGCCCCCTCCTGGGGGGGTGTGGGGTGGGGGTTAGGCAGTTGGAGATATTCACTCCAAAATTGAAAATGTGCACCGCGGCAATCTGCAGACAAAGCAGGAGCGGGAGCCAGGCCTGGTTGTGCCGCATCATCAGTGGGCAGCTGGCAGTGGCACCGTATGAATCGGAGCCTGGACGCGATGCCAAAAATAGAGGCTGCAAAATCATCCATCAGCCGGGCGCGTGACGCCCGGTCAGGTTGTTGCTTCACCGTCACTGTACGTACAGTACGTGGAGGACACAGTCCAACGCCGATCCGAACGAGCTCATCTGAACTGTGCCAAACGAGTCTCGCATTAAAGGTCCAGTGCGCATGGTTTAGGGGACATTATTATGTCTTCAGCAGAAATTGAATCTGAGGTGATGATAGTGATGTTTTCATGGGTGTGATAGGAAGGGAAAGGTGAGGTTAGGCTGCACCACACAACTTCACCACTAGATGCCGCTTTATCCGCCACACTGTCCCTTTAAGTTAAAACCCTGACAGAGACAGAAAGACAGAAAATTATCTTGAAAAAAATCATTCTAATGACTCAACTTTGACAAAAAAAATAGGATGTTTCATCTCATTGCTCTTCTATTATAAACCATGACTAAGCATTGACGCATGAGACTGTGCGGAGCTATGATTTAATAATCTGCATGCGACAGCAGAAAGTGCATCATCATTGTCTAATGGTCCGACGTGTGGCATTTATGAAAGGATTTCATGACATTATATAATATTCACTCAATCTGAAACTAATGATGTGTTGCTTGAAAGTGACATCATCAACAACTCCACCAAAGTCACACACACTGAACCTCTGAATAACAAATATGTGCTAAAGCTGCAACTGTGTCCCATTAATAAGCATACTGTATCAGAATGCCCTTCAGCAAGACACATGCGCATTAATACCTGACATGCCTTTAACGCCTGAGGATGTAAATGTAAAATAAGTAATGTATGTGTATGTGTGTGTGTGTGTGTGTGTGTGTGGGGGGTGGGGGCTGAAATCTGATTAAAGTCGTGTTGATGTGTATGTGTGTGTGTGTGTGTGTGTGTGTGGGGTGGGGGGGGGGGGGTTCCTCCTCATCATCATCTAATGGGATAAACAGACATAACTGCTGCTCTGGATGCCCCCAGGCACAGGACCATAACCAGTCATTAAGGATGTCCTCCTCACCATCCAGCCTCTCTCTCTCTGTGGATCACATTTACTCTCAATAACACACCCACTCCACACACACACACACACACACAATCCTCTGTGGGATCCCCCCCCACCCCCCTGTGCCTGCCCCCAAATCCCTCAGGGGCAAATGGAGAGAGCTTTATCTGCACTGTTCATCAGAATACCGATGAGCCAATATCACATCACGCTAACATACACACACACACACACACACACACACACAAACACTCTATACAAAACGGGGGCGGGGGGGGAGGGTATTTGTTGCAGGTGTTCCGAACCTTTCATCTCCAGACACAGATCAGATGCTTCGGCTTCAGGTGGACAAACGTCTTCATCAGCAGCCTGAGCGGAGCTGTCTGACTAACTGCTGCTCCCATTGTTTTATCACGGCTGGACGGAGCTGAGGGCTCACAACTCTCTGGACTGGACTGGACTGGACTGGACCGGACACACTGCTGCTCTGCTACTGTCAATACATTTACTACACCTCCACTGGTACCTGCTCTTACTATTACTCATACACCTGTACTACATGTGTGACACCTCTACCATTATAGCACTGTACAACTCTATGCTAGTCCTAATACTGCACTACAAATACTTATACTACAACTTAAATCAGCGGCTGATAATATAGCTCATGAAGTATTATGAATATAAATACTGCCTCTGCAACCCAAAGAGAATAATGCCACTATTGCTTTTACTGCATCAGTTACTTTAACTACAGATAACAAGTCCCGGTTCTACTATTGCGACACTACATCATCTCCACCATTACTACAAAACTGCAACTACTCATCATAACGCAGTACTACAATAACACCAATGGATGTACACAACAAACTAATGATACTTTATAATTCTACTGCTTCTACTATAGTTGTCTCTATTACTACCACTACACACTCCCATACTTCTACTGATAATACCTCTCCATTGAAATACATCATGTCATTATTACTAGAGCAAATTGTCAAGTGCTCTACCTATTTCTGTTAAAGGTGCAGTGTGTAGGATTTGATGGTGAAGTTGCATGTTGTATCCATCAACCTATGGTAACCCTGAGTTATCATTAAAGCTCAAAAGGTCTTTAGCGCGTCCACTCTAGACTCATGTAAAACCGTGGCGGCCCCCATAGAGAGGACCCGCTCCTCATGTAAAAATACGTGAAGGGGCTCATTTTCTACCGATAGAAAAATGACAGAAATATTACACACTGCACCTTTAAGAGAAGCATTCCAACCACTTGTTGCTACTATTTCTACCACCACCACCACCACCACGTCAGGGTCAACCTCTTCACATACACTGTAAATACCTTCATTGTAATGACTAGAACTATAAATACTGCTACACTTTGTATTGTTAAGACCACAGTGTATGTGAAAGCGTTTATATTACTTTTTTCATGGACAGACGTGTGTGTGTGTGTGTGCGTGTGTGTATAAATAGCACCATCACCACAGTAACACAAACACACACATTCTTCGGGTCTGTTCTTGGGTGTGTTCCCCTGCCACTCTGGGCCGAGTGTCTGTCCCCTGGGCTCTGAAATGGACAGACTGGGTCCATCCTGTGGACCGGTGGGACCGTCCTGGAGGAGGACGGGGCTGGGCGTGGTGGTGCAGAGGAGGAGGACCACAGATGTGAGCGCTGTGATAAGCAGGGGGTGGTGGTGGGGGGTGGGGGCGGGGCTTTGCTAACAGGATAATGGCTTCCTGTTTGAATGCTGCGCAAAGTGTTTGTGGTCTTTGAACACAGACGTGTTTATCTGAGGATCAGGCGGCGGAGGGAGGGAGGGACAACGTGAAAACAAGCACAACAAAGAGCCTGCTCGCTGTTTACTGGGATAATGATTTTCGCCACCGCCACTGTGACAGCGGCAGGAAGGAGAAACTTTAAACAGGAAGTTGTCCGGAAGCAGCGAGAGGGAACACTGGATTCCATCCCCATATATGTCACAAACAAGAGAGAGGTTCAACTCAGACTCTTCAGGACAAGACGAGGCAGCGCTCTGCTCTCATGTACTTACAGTCACACAAACGGCTCCATTAAAGGTGCAGTTTAAGATTTTCAGTCCATTTTTGTAAGACTAGGATTATAACACAAGTCTTTACAAAAGCCCAGAGTGGACGTATTTAACATCTCTGGAGCTTTGATGACGACCAAGGACGAGGTAATGGATGCAACTTCACCAATAGATGTCACCAAATCTTACACACTGCACCTTTAAGCTATTATTCCAAAACAGAATTTGCGCCTTTAAATATAAATTCTTAATTTATCAGGCTTTGCAATGAGAGGCCGAGCTGCCGCACTTGAGCCTAATTTCCTAAAGCCCTTCCCTCCGTGGACTCAGCCGCTCGATCCAGAGCAGTCGTCAGGGAGTGTGGAAGACGGAGGAGCCAAAAACGGAGCTCCGCCCGTCGTGACGTAGCACCATCCGTCTTACTTTCTCCTCTATCTGCAGCATCGTCCCTCTCGCCTGCGGCCGTGGGACATTAAAGCACATCTGTCTCCTGCAGCTGTCCCCCGGCCCTGAGAGAGACGGAGTGTGTGTCTGCGCACACACTCGGATCTCAGGTGGGCAGTGAGACATGCGCAGCACAGGCTGAACTCCTCAGCCATCGTCTCTCTAGATCCACCTCCGTCCCCCTCGGCTCGGGGGAATTTGTCCGAGGCCGTGCTGACCTCAGGGGGAGCCGGATGAGGTGGGGAGGGGGGC
>JAFBJT010104491.1:20845-39165 GCA_016785325.1 Chascanopsetta lugubris
GGGGGGGGGGGGGGGGGGGGGGGGGGGGGGGGGGGGGGGGGGGGGGGGGGGGGGTTTGGTTGTGAGATGAAAAGCCTTGAAGGGAATCCACAGCGGCAAGACAAGATCTCTGTGGGAGCTCCGCAGTCCAAACTCATTCTTACAAGGGTCGATGTCGGGTCAATGGAAGTCGGATATGCAAATGCAAGCAGCTGAGGGTTAGACGGGGGGATTGAAGTGGGGGGGGGGGAATTGAGGAAACGAGCGACGCAGGATTAATGAGGGAATTCAGCCGCCTAACCTGTGGAGGGAAGCGCTCTAATAAGCTCCGAGCCAAGCGATGCCGAGCGCTCGCTCGCTGTAAACGACGGCTATGGCTGCCGCTTTTCAGGTGGCTGTGCAGCGATAAGGCTGCGACGCAACACTCGGCGAGAAAGTGATAAGGAATACGAAAAAATAATAAAAAGTCTTTCCGATACCTGGCGATGGCATCTGTTGGATTTTTCCAGTACAGCCCGAGGCGAGACATATAAATTGTAACCTGCTCGTTTATTTCTAAGTTTCTCAGAGTGAGGCTGGCGGCTAAGTGACTTAAAAGCGATGTGATGTACGAGGAGAGAGGTGGACGTATGGGAGGCAGGTACGTATGGCGCAGGGTACGTCTGACAGTTATCATCATTATGGCGTTAGCAGCGCCGCCTCCACTGAGAACCAACAAGCGGTTTATCAGTGGATTTCTCTTTGAAATGTCAAGGCCGAGGTCTATGAAGAAGCTTATACTGCTAACACGAAACTTTTAGGAAATGTGTCAATCACTTTGAGAAACGCTTGCGAAAGGTCTGAGACTAAAACCAGCGCATGTCAGCACTGCGATGGCACCATCACTGACCGGTACAGATCTTTGCAAATACCTTTCATACCTTTCGATGATCGAGAAAATTCCGTATGCTGAAGTGTCCTTGGGCAAGACACCGAACACTGTCCCATAGATAGGAAGTGCTGCAAATAGGTGCGCAGTAAGAATGTGTGTGGGACTGGGTGAGTGTAAACTGCGCTGTAAAGCGCTTTGAGAGGTCTTCAAGACCCGATAGAGCGTTACATAAATACTTAGCATCTACCCCTTAAAAATAAACCTGCATGGTCTCGCTCAACGACTCGGACGAAATCCCAAAAGGAAATCCGTGTCTTGCAGAAGAAGATGATTCAAATGGATGACATGAATATGGTTTCTGTATTCAACATGGCAGTGTGGTGTTCCCGCTCTGTGGGAGCAGCTTGACCCGGAGATGGTTCGTGTAATTTGCACTACAAAGAAATCAGAGCCGAGTCTGAGCTGTCATTTCCACACAGACATGAGCGGTGGACTAGAGCAGCTGCAAAGTGGAATTATTACTGTCACAGGATTTCATACAAGAGGAGAGAAGCGTTTAGTCATCATTATGTCTATTACCCAAAAAAGTCACCGCCGTGAATTTAAGTCAAATTTTAAGCTGTTTCGGATTGGGAATAGTTCATTCTATATTTGTGATTTCATAAGAGTCTGAGTATTAGTAAAATGCCCCACATGTATTTCACAACAATAATATTTCCAATATTTCCAGATAACTGTCAATCAAAGTGAGTGGCTTCACAACCACAAAGCCCAGTAAAAGCAAGGAGGCAAAGTATTTTACTTGTCCAAAACTCTTCTGGAGATCTAGTACTTTTCAAACAAACTTTAGTCCTGAATGATCAACAACAAACAAACTCTGCTTGAACAGAGTCCATGTTTTCAGATTGTTAGAAACTCTCAATGCAGGGTCAAGGCATTTAGGAACTTTTGAGGTCATTTTGCCCGTTATTGATTTACAACAACGGCTGTTGGTGTATTTCAATGCAGTTTTGCTCTGCTTTCATATCTATGGGCTCAATACAACATCAGAGCTGCCTTGGGCGTCTTGTAAGCTCAGCAGCCGAACCCAGAATCCACTGTGCTTCTCAGGTCTATGGCACCTTTGTGTGCCGACATTCAATGAGACATTATGGATCAAAAGCCTATTTGTAAGTACCGACCTTGCAAAGCTACTTATACGTTCACGGTAACATTCATTAGCCTTATTCCGTGTATCGTATGGAGATACATTAAATATTTACCCCTGCTCATTTACATACCTGATAATTCAGCTTCAATTATTCAACACCCCGTTGGCCTGTGACTTCCTGCGTATCTCGACTGCAGCCTGTGCAGCCTGCAGCATGTTCACAGGTCAGTACACAGCAGCTTTGCAACTGTTTACACATGCAAATTGCATCACGGCGCACGGCGGCGGACTCCGCGCTACGCTAACCCGATCGCGCAGGCTGGGATGAGGGTTAATACGGGGGAGTCGTGAGACGTGGATTCCCAGGCTTTGTGCGTTTAAACAAAAAAGGAAGATCAATATGAGAAATGTTTCAGTGTGAGAAAGGGAGAGAATTCTTTTTCCAACTCGATAAACGTTACATAAATATTTACCCGTGCACTGAGATAGGGTGCAGTGTGTAAGATCTGGTGACATCTAGAGGGAAAGCTGCATGTTGGATCCATCCCCTCGCCCTTCTGAACATGCAGGTGAACCTATGGTGGACTTCAATTGGCATTCAAACTCAAAAGATGTTTAATATGTACACTTTTACTCCTGTAAAAACATGGCGGCCCCCGTAGAGAGGACCCCCTCCTCGTGTAAGTATACATTAATGGGCTAGAAAAACAAATACCACATTTAAGTGATTATAAATTCATGAAAATGTCAGTATGTAATTGTTTTTGAAATATTCTTCGAGGAAACAAAAATGATTAAAATCCTACACACTGCACCTTTAAGTATAATTTCATCTCCATGCAACCTGACCTCCAGGCAGCCCAGGCTCCTGCACATATTTACAGGAAACCCCGGCTCAGGTGTGGTTTACATTTGAAATATTTTCCATTTTTCTCACTCATCTCATTCCCTCTGTCATGTTTCGGTGGTGCTTTGGAGGCAGCAGCAGCAGCAGCAGCAGCAGCAGCAGCAGCAGCGCCGGCTACTCTGCTCATTAACATTCCCATCTATCCACTCTATCGCGGTGTTTGTCCGATCTCTGGCACTGCAGAGACACTGTGGTGCGAGGCAGCAATTAATCAGAGCAGTTAATGGGCGAGATGTGAGAGATGAACATAAGGTTTAAGTTTGCGCCCCCAGACTATCAGACGACTCGATTTCTATCTTGTGGGGGGGTTGGAGATTTGCATCTCTGAGGATCCGTCCCCGAGAGAAGGCGCCTCCCCGATTGGAAAGGTTTTGTTTTTCTATCCTTAAGAGAACGTTCACTGGAAGTTGATGAGTCTGCTTGCACAGGAGCCAGGTGCGCTCGGGAAAGTTTAATGACAAAGTGACGAGTCGGCTCAAACAACGATCCAGTGAAAAGGCTCATTCTGGATAATGTCTGTGGGTGAGTGGCCACAAAGCTCGTCCCCTCGTTCACCACTCAATCGCTCAAATCTCAGGTGGATTCGTTCAAACACAATCAGAGGTAAGTGGCGCCGCGTACGGGCAGAGCGGTTTCTGCGAAGACTCTTAGTCTGCCAGATAATTGTATCTCAACGTGTTGGTGAGCACATAGGCCAATGGACTCCTTTGGATTTCTCCACCGAGGCTGAGACCAGCTCTAAGACCAAATGAGAGAACCGTCTTCAAGACATGTACATTTGTAGAACCCCTATGTTTTTGTGAATGATACATGTTAACACGTGAATTGAACACGTTCAATTTAGAGGTGAACGAAACATGTTTCAAGCCTGGTACAAAGCACAAGGTAATCAATAAACTGTGCATAATCAAGGGGCGTGGCCTCTTGAGTGACGCCTGGGCCAACCTGGTACCTGCGGGTGCTGCGAGGGCATCATGGGACCAGCCCCAGCTTTATCTTTGTTCCGCCGCGTCTGTCCTTTTTTTTTAGATTCACCAGGAAGTAGGAGGAGTTAGGCATCGACAAGATGGCCGACGAGCGACTCGCCCACGATGAGCCTCACGAGCGCTTTGCAGAAACCAGTGGGTGACGTCACGGACATTACATCCATCTTTACGTACATATGATATGATGTGATGTACAGTATGTTTTCATCGAGTCTCGCGGTGTTCCGCCGGGCGGCTCCTGTTCCTGAGGGTGCGGCGCTTCCACATTCAAATGTATATTTTGCCACATGCTCGGTCCACCACACTGGGCGATCTGGGATCCAGATCAGAGCGTGACGAATTGTTATTGGCGCCTGCCGTGTTTTCTGTGGCGTGACCAACTGCTGCCACAGCCCACTCGCTGCGCACGATTGTGACTGACAGTTAAAGCCCTTCTGCTCTTTTTCGGGTATTCACGCTCACACTCGGAGGCCGTCTGGATGCTGCTCTGCTCGGCGGTTCTGCCCTGTGGAGAGCATCTGGTGAATATGCCGACCCATCAGAAAATAGGAAATAAAAAAAGTGGAAAAACCCCCGTTCCGCGGAGAGGGGGAGATGTGAGGCAAAGATTCTTAGAGGGATGAAACGCTAAAGGGTGTTCTGAAGATCAACAGGAAGTGGCTCATTGTAGTTTGGCCTCCATGAGGACACAGTCAGCATCTGGAGGGGCAGCAGTGCCGGGGACCCACAACTCATGGAGCCAGTAAAACCTTTGAGGTCTTAATCTTAGTGAAAGCTCAACAGATAAATACATAGATAAACCAAACTTATTGATGCCAGTGCTATTCCTTATCTCTGGCTTCAGTTTTGGACCCATCTGGTTCACAGTAAAGATTCTCATCTCTGTGGATGGCCATGCTTTCAGAATCAGAGTTATCCATTGTTAGTAAACTGCACACACAAGTGCGAATAACAGCTCATTTCTGATTATTTGCGATGGTGAAAATATGACTTAAATCATTGTTTCTCAACTGGTGGGATGCAGTGGGCCTTTGACAGGGGGGAAAAATAGAAAAAAAAAATCCAGTGCTTTTATTTTGAAGGGGATTTTTAATACATCGCCTTTTCACACTACTCCCCAGTAGGGGTTGACGATGTCCTATGATGCATATGCACACCCGCCTTTTCACAGAAATGCAGCTCATTGAGTGTAAAGGGACTATTTTTCCCGATAGCGTCGCCACCTGCTGGTCATGAAGGGGTAGTGGTGGTTCCCGAAGCTGGACTGGTTGTGAACCACAGTCTCAGATCACACAATTCCGCTCTGATACTGATTAAGCTCACTGTTTAGATCGCAGAATCATAGGCAACACCAACCATTGTGATGCACACATCCACCGAGGCATTATGGGAATATTTTTGGCCAACGTGTAGAACACAATGATGCCTCGAACGTTGCCTTTGTTTAGTCCAGAGTTGCGATGCCAAGAGGAGTTGAAAGGGAACAAATTGAGTATCAAACAACCGGCTGACGTGAAACACAGCTTGTGCGCCTCTGCTGTCACATCATCTGATTATGCTCCTGTCACACCGACACTGCAACACACACACACACACACACACACACACACACACACACACACACGCGCCAGGTTAAGCTCCTTCGCATGATCCTTTCACTTCACCGAGTGAAAGCAGCCTGCTGCATATAGACATGAGCAGGTTTGATCTTTGGTGGTGTGGTCCGACTGGAGCCTAAGGACCCTCCACTGCTCATCACAATTCCGATGGTTGAAAATAAAAGCATGAAATATGTATGGCGCGGGGCGGGGGGAGGGGAGGGGAGGGGGGGGGGTGTGTTGTCGATGCGGCTCGGGAATCCTCATCCGAAATCTCAGCCAGAGTCGCGCTATCGAACAAATCAGTGTAGTGGTACGGACCGCTGCCTCTGGAGGCCTGTGTACTTCACCCTACTCTGCTCCACTGCTGTATTTATGAGGGTGTTAACTTCAGCTGGGTGTGTGTGCGTGTGTGTGTGTGTGTGTGTGTGTGTGTGTGTGTGTGTGTGTGTGTGTGTGGACGCCTGCTGAAAATGATCGAAACACTACACTTCACATCTTTTGAGTTTTAATGGCAGGCTGAAGTCCACCATCGGCTCTGCGGCATGCTCAGAAGGGAGACTTCACCTCGAGATGTCACCAGATCCTACACACTGCACCTTTAAACGCACATCCTCCTCAATCATCATGAAGAAATTCACATTATGACTGTGTGAATTCATGCATCCTCCACACAGTAGCTGCACTTAAAAAGGGTTTCTTCAAACCCGCGTGAGGCAGCAGAAGGGGGAGGGAGCACAGACGTATCGTACTCGATATGGGCTCAGTTTAAAAGTTGGCTCATGTCTTTGTAAAAAGTGCTTGTGCATTCGCACGATGGACATGTTTTGGTCGGGGTGCTCGGCCTCAAAGCCTGCTCAAATGTCACGGATCGAAACAAAAACACAAACCAGACTCCCTGCACCATAATCCCCGCAAGTTCTGCATATTCACACTCTGAATCTGACAAGGTTGGACGAGATGAAATGGAACACATGGCTATGAAAAATAAAACAAACTGCAAGGTGCGCGCATAACCATACCAACCGCCAGATTAGTTCGCCGCTCTTTATGAAAATCCTTGTGTTTGTATTTCTGTGAGAAGAATCAGAGTACTTTTTTTTTTCTTCGAGGATGGAATTTACACTTCTGTGAATTCGGAAGGCCTTGAACAGAAGATCCCGTTTTACAAATGGAAGAGACACCTTTCGAAATATGTCAGGAACTCATCTTGTGAATGCAAAGTCACATCCAATGGCGCCTCACATCTCACTCTGTGGTCCACGGAGCAGCGCTACAGATTTGTCACAGCAAAGAGCTACAGTGTTTTCCTTCATCTAGAAAGACGTACGGATATAAAGGAAGTGACTTTTTCCTTTTTTTTTGTCTTTTTTAAACCACTGTGTAAAAATGGCTTTGATGAATGTGCATTTTCTTACAAGGACAGACACGGCGGAGTTGACGAGAGGAGTTTGATTCCATCACTGCAGGTGCTTTAATCTCGCTAAAACCCACAGACCAATTTGTCATAGTCGACAGCCGTTTCTCACTCTGAAGGCTGGTGTGTGTGTGTGTGTGTGTGTGTGTGTGGAACAACACAATTCACCACAGCTTGATTAAGAGAGAGAGAGAGAAAATAATAATAAAAAAATTCTATTACTGCCTATTTTTACATCAAATTACCGTCTGCGGCTCCTTTGGGAAAACAAGTTCCTTTGTGTAAGAGTTTGATTTTGACCTAATCCGTCTCCGTGCTGGAGCAGCCGCGGGCGAGAGCCTTTCATACACTCTTTTGATTATGCTGATCACTGCCGAGGAGAGGCAGAGGAAGTACCTCCCCATCAGTAGGAGTCAATGACGAAAAATCAAAACACACACACACACACACACACACACACACACACACACACACACACACACACACACACACACACACACACACACACACACACACACACACACAACACACACACACACACACACACACACACACACACACACACACACACACACACACATCTCAGCTGGCACTGGCGCCTCCACTCAAAGTTAGTTCTCGATCCAAGGTCAGGCAGCTTGTTGGGAACCAGTGGGGGGTCTCTTCAAAAACATCGAAGGGAAGAAAGAATAAAATAATAAATAAAAATGAAGATATTGAATCATGCTGATAGAAAGGCAGAAAAACATTTTAGGCTTTAAAGTGGGGTCTATATAAATTAAATATTGTCATATAGAGAAAACAGTCTCATATGTTTACATTAAGTGAGATACAGAGCGTGTCATAATGTAATTACTCTCGCTATATAAACGACAATGTGGCTCCTCCTACTTTGCATCTATCCGTCCTTCCACCCACCCACCCTTCCTACCATCCAAACCCACCTATTGACTCATTCATCCATTCATCCCACCATCCATTCACCCATCCATCCATCCTGTTGCTAGAGCCAGGCAGGCACACCTTGGATCAGTCAGCCGTTCCTTATACCAAAGCTGTAGCATCTTCTCACTGCGCCACTATGTAAATAAAGTGTTTTGATTGATGATTAATCATGCGATAAAACTGCTCAAATGTATGTTGTATACATTATGTACGGGGGCACACATCCCATACTACATTCTGGAATGCGCAGTGTTTTGGGGTTTTTTTGGGGGTTATTTTCAAACTATCTTCTAGGCGATAAACACTATTTATTCAAACAGTATAAATGGAGCCCATCAACTGCGCTTTAAGGCACGAGGATTCCGTCTCTGTGCGAAGTTCAAAGTGGATTCCGGTGAAATAAAGCACGGGTGCGTGTTTCATACATCTCTGTTTGTTTTCCCTCGGCGAGCGAATCCTTGCATCAGATCCTGTTTTCAAACAGCCAACACGTTTTGCTGTGCACAGCGTGTGGTGGAGGTCCGGGCTGAATCAGTCAGCTGCACATTCACAATGCGGTGAATTGCGAACCATTTTCCCACACTGGGTGGGATGTTTATTCGCACGTTACGTAAAAATCTAGCCGGAGGCGTCGAGCACAGAAAGCAGGCGAGGCGACATGCTGTATGAGAGCCAAGCATTCCTTCACATTACAGGCTATTGAGGAGATGGAAACGTCGGGTGTAGACTCGGGATCTGATTACATGAGGCCCAACGAAGCTTCTGCAAAGACCATCAAACCCTGAATGAGTCTTGAGTCGGCTACTTGTGGCGTTTGCCTCACTGAGGCGGGAGAAGACCGATCACTCTGTTGTGGTGCGCCAGCGAGGAGCCGCCATAAAGTTTGAGAGTACGAGCCCAGACCGGGAGCCTCCCTGAATGATGCGGACCACAATGCGCTCCACAGGCCGATGAGGCAGCCGTTTGTTTATAATCGAATCTTCACTTTCAAATGGAACTTTTAAATCGTTGTTTAGGCTGATGTAGGAATTACTCAAAAATTGAGACAAAGCACAACATCTTCTGGCACAATGAAACTCTCCCCCCTATTCTCTGTTCATTGAAAAACAAGACAAAATATTGCTGCTTTCAAATCTAGTAAAGTGTATAAGAGCAGAAATGATGATTCATTCCTGTCCAAATGTTTAATACATATGAAGTTTAAAGATGTATGGTGTGACTTCTGAGTATTTTGTAATACAAGCTTGAAGAAGAAAAATATTAATGACATATATGTTCAGTGTAAATAATAAATACACAAATAAATAAATAACTTTGCCAAACTTACCCCAAGCCTCTTTCAGAATGACTTTAGAATGTTAGTCAGAGTTTATAGTGAGAGCCTTGAATGGAAATAGAATTACACCTTGTATCATTTGCATCTTTTGACTGCGGATCACCTTCACACTGAAATACTTTGGGCCTCTTGAATTTCATCACGGTAAATACTGACACAGGGAAACTGGTGATTCAATCCTTCGCTCCACACAAGTGCAAAAATCTGCTGAAGCTCGTAAAACTAGAAGAGCTAATCCCTTTTAATCGATCCAAATCCCCTTTTCTGCCTTACATTAAGCTGAATGAACACATGCCTTTGCTCTGAATTGATGTTGTCACTCATGCCGATGTCCTCGCGCTGTTTAATATACAATACGTGCCGCGTCGAGTATCAGTCATGCACTGACATCGTAGGCTGCTGCACATGTGGATGTGGATGACTGATTGTGCTCTAAGTGAGTATGACTTCAATTTTCAAATTTGTGTCAGGCCAAACAAACAAATCTACAGTTGCCACGGTTACAATAACAGAAATGTGGAGGGTACTCTGGGTGATAATCGGACCTTTGTTTCCCTGGACGGGGTCATGGATTTCTTTTTAGGTGGGGACAAAAATGCTATTTAAGTTGGATTTGAAAAACTCTGGGCTGAGGGCAACAATTATTTCTACTTTAAATGATGTCACAAACACAGTGATTTCAACAGGAACACGACTCAATTTGAATAACCATAATATTGAAATGAACAAAGAACAACTGAGGACAGAGGTCTGCATTTATGGACACGTCCATCCTAATGCGTACTTTGTGTTGTCATGACTGGCCCCGGACAATAAAACCTAATTATCGGTCGTAATATGCTGCTGTCGCGATGACCAGTCAGTTAATTACTACTATTATTGTTTGAGTTTTTATTTTATTTCAGGGGGTAGAGGTCCTTTAAGTTGGAACACCAACCACAAGTCAATGATTCGAGTGTATAACATGTACTAACGCACCAATCACGAGATGTGTATCGGCCTCAGAGCTGCGGGCTCACACCGTATCTTGAGCATCCTCAAGTTCTGAGGAAATGGTGTCACACTGTCAGGCATTTGCGTTTGTTTGAGTAATCCCGGGATATACAGAGAGCAGCCTACAGTTTGGAATGAGACCGATACAACACCTCATATCAGCCTTTTAGAAAAAGCTAAACTACTTGAACCGTCCCCATCGGATAATCGCTACAAGCCAATATGGATACAACACATGGAAATAGGTGAATAAACAAATACCCATCAAACCATTTCTTCAAGTTTCTTTTTTTTCTCTAAACAATGTGACAATATGATACGTGGCACTGATGTTTATCTAACAGAAAGGGGCACCTTAATGGCGGGGTATAATACAAATGGTTATTACTACGATACTTTGTTTTTGAAAAATAAATTCCTCTAACCTCGGGCAAACCAACAACAACGTCAACTTTGGACGCCGTGCACAGGAATAATTTAGAGAAGGGACTTAGCGGCACAGTTGTACTAAGACTGTTTGTTTCAGCTCATCCTCGTCTCTGTGCTGTGTGCAGAGCGGAGCGCCCCGGGAAGTCCTCTACTTTAGCCGGTTGTTTGCCCTCCCTCACTCCCTCCCTCACTCCCTCCCTCCCTCCCCTCTTCTTCCACATCTTCAGACGAAATTAGACAAAAGAATGAGAGTGAGCGTCTCGAGCTCTCGCCGCATTCTGCGAGGATAATTAGACGTGAGAGTAAACCTGGCGGGGCTGATACAGCTCAGTTAGCAAACAAAGGGAGGGAGGGAGGGAGGGTGCGGGGAGGTCTCGGGCTCCTACAGTATTTAATATTCATAATTCCATTGGAATGGAGTTGAGTTGAGGCCCACTCCTCCAGGCTCTGTTACAGTACACACTCTCTCCTTTGCTTGAAGGTGCTGTGGCTGCTTTGCCCTGTAGGGGGCAATTTAGTAGCGTGACACCATTTGTGGGTAAAGGTGCGGCAGGCTTTTCCTTTCCTCTCTCCGAGAGCATGTTTGCGCCATGGTAACGAGGCGGGATCTTTCAATTTGAAATCAATTCGGTTTAAGTTGATTTCCTGCAAAATGGCGAGCGAGTGGCGTTTGGCAGGGAAAAGGTTGAGACATCCAACGTAACAGGAAATAATTACTGATGAATGGGGTTGTGCATTTACACATTAATTGCCTCAATTTAAATCTGGAAGTGAAAGTGTGTGTGTGTGTGTGTGTGTGTGTGTGTGTGTGTGTGTGTGAGTGACTGTCTGTGTGTTTTGATGAAAAAGAAATATAGCTGAGGAGCGTCTCCGTGGCACAGCTGCGCGAACAAAGCCGCCACGATGAAATGTAACTGTAGTCAAACAGATTTGATCATCACTCTAGTTGGATCCCTCCGCGGAGCTTTGGGCCTTTCTGCCTCATACCATATATATATATATATATATATATATATATATGTATATATAAATATATGCTCATGTGGGGTAAAGGGATGAACTAACAGAATTTTGTATAGACTTTACCCCGAGAACACGCCTGGAGTGCAGGACCTTGAGTTCCCTAAGATATGTTAATCAAGATGTTGTGCTTTGCACACGCTGGCGGAATTAGCCGCCTGATAAGTGCATGCGGGGCGGAATCATTTTATGCTGGTGGTTTATTTTTTTGCTGCATCATTAATATTATTATTTAAAACCTCATGGTTATGTAAAACAAACCAAGGTAACCGCCCCCCCCCCCCCCCCCCCCCCCCCCCCCCCCCCCCCCCGGTCCACTCCCCTCGGGTTATTCTGCAGCTCTCACGGTTTCTATCTCTCGAAGACGAGCAAACAATGTGTGATGTGTCACAAATTAACAACAACAAACACCGAGAGGAAAGTGTAAACACTTTACATATATAGCGCCGTTATGCCGCTGCATTATTTAACTTGATGGGCCGTCAACACCTGCGCGAGAGGTGACGAGTGCGATGGCGCTATCTGCAGAGAGTTAGCGGTTGTTTATTCAAAGAGACAAAGCATGACAAATGATTGCATTTGTCACCCGCTTCGGACTCTATTGTAAGCCTCGTGTCATCATGGAGGACAATTAAATCTAACAAGGTGTGCGAAGACACTCCCCCTTTTCTGAACGACATCCACTGAGGCTGAAAAGCATGTATATAGAAAACAGCGTCTTTGTTCAGCAGTCAAATGGAGCAGTGCATCCATCATGGCCGCCTCAAAACAAGAGATACGACGCTGAGAGAACTTTGGTGCCTTTACAAAGCCAAGCAAGATTAACTTGAGTATAATTTTGATAGCACACGAACCAAAAGTAAGGCGAGCGGCTTGTTCACTCACTCTCTCGGGGAACCTGAGCCTGAACCTGGACCATGTGACCCAATGCCGAACCTACAACCAGAGACAATAATTGCTATGCTATCTTATTAGCATCGCAAATGAGCATAGCTTATACGCTAATTGGCAAAACACGTACTTAGCTGTGCAATCTGTGGGCCCAACTTTAATAGTGTAGCGGTGAAGTACACAACCCCAGGCGATAGGGGGTGCCAGAGTGTAGAAACAAAACATTTTGTAATAACGCATCAACTGTTGCCATTGTTGGTCCGACTGTTGACAAAGACGACGGTGGAGATGCCGCGGCAGCTCCACTCTGCTGATGATACATAACAACCGTGTGCTTAGCGAACTTAAATATTTTACTCCAGGATATACTCTCCCTCCTAAAACCTGCGCTGGAGCAGTGCTGTACATTATGAATATATTTGAATATATTGGTAGTGTGTGTGTGTGTGTGTGTGTGTGTGTGTGTGTGTGTGTGTGTGTGTGTGTGTGTGTGCTGAGCACGATACACAACCTCTTCAGTTCCATCTGCTTCATAAGCACACACCTGACACCCTGGGCTTATCTCACCGAGCAGCACGGGAAGGGATAAATCCGGATGTACTGTATGTGCACGTATGTGTGTGTGTGTGTGTGAGAGAGAGAGAGAGAGAGAGAGAGAGAGAGAGAAAGAAAGATGATATATCTTGTAAGTATTATAATCATGCACACACATGCATGTGGACACACACACTCATACACAGGCATGCTCCAGTTACGATGAGATTGTCACTTTGAGGCTCTGAAGTTTTACTGTGCCATGCATACGTACATGTACACACACACACACACACACACACACAAGCTCATGCTTACGCCCACACACACTAACACACGAACACACACACTCATATAGTCCCCGAGGCAGAAAGCAAACTCTTCCATTGTAGTTAATAATGCAGGACGAGTAGGAGGAGACAGATCCTGTCTGATTTTGTGGCGACAGGAGACTGTTAATTTGAGGTATTGGTGGAAAGGTAAACAACAACAAATGGACTAAGAATCAATATAAGTACAATGTACTGTTTGTTTACTTGATTTTTTAAATAAAGTTGGATCATTTCCTTTGTAAAGACAAAAAAGAAGAGAGACCTGAGAGAGAGGAGCGATGAAGGATTAAGTGTCATGATGGCCGACAGTGACTGCACTCTCTCTTTTCCTTTCTCTCTCTCTCTCTCTCTCTCTCACTCACACACACACACACACACACACACACACACACAGACAGACAGACAGACAGACAGACACACACACACACACACACACACACGCATCAACACGCAGATGTGCCCACATACAAAGCCAAAATGTCCCTAGCAGCATAGTCATCACTCTTCATTTGCTCAATGGGTCACCATGCACCTCTCTCACACACACACACACACACACACACACACACACACACACACACACACACACACACACACACACACACACACAAATCATTGTAACCTACTATCTCATCATATTTTCATCTGACTCATCCATTATACTACGTTCTATTGCTTCAGCAATTTTTCATCCGTGACCATCTCAATCTTCAGCAACAAAAACGCCGCTGGAGCGTGAAGCCTTCGCCATTCGAGCTGTAATTAAAATACTTAAAGAGCCAATCTGCAGCACCTAACTTCGTTAAAATGCGAGGGAAAAGCGTTTCATTCTGCATTTAATTAGCTTCTCCAGCAAATATAATAAAGTTTGGGCTGGGGTTTGCAATCTTTTCAGCCGATCTCGAGCTGAAATTGAAAGTGATTGATCGTGAGCAAGAGGAACATTCAGATGTCGGTGCGCATGCTTTCAACTCAACGAGGCGGCAGATAGTAACGAATAGTACGTTGATATATGAGAAATACTCCATGATATGATGGTGGGGGGCGGCGAGGGGGGGGGGGGGGGGGAAAACATCCAAAGGGGGGGGGGGGGGGGGGGGGGTGTGAAAACATCCATACAAACAAGTACCAGCAGTTGCACGTTGAGAACTTTTCTCACTCTGACCTTTAACAAGAGATGTCATGTTATATCTGATTTCCTTCGGACAACCCATAATCGCACAGTGCGCCATGGTGACTGTGTGACAGGCACAAGACCTGTCGAGAGCCTCAGCTGCCCAGACGGCGGCTGCAGGAGAGTGTCTCCATCCATATGTTAAGGCACGGAGGAGTCAGTCATGTACACGCACTTACTCTCTGGACTAAACTTTGCCCACTTCCACTGTGCTGGTCAAACAAAACAGAAGTCAAGATCCAACTTCCTGGCTTGAATGATGGATGATGCTGTGCATGAATAAATAGCAGCCGAGTCACCATGGCAGTCGTGGAGTTGGGATTAGGCAACATAAGCAATAAGGTTAGGATTATGGATGGATGTATATATATATATATATATATATATATATATATGATAGAGAGTTGCTGAGACTTTCCGAATCGCGAGTGTGTCAAAACAAAGACATTCAAAACTTTAACACTGCTACCGTCACCAAAACTGGACGATGTAGTTGGAGGCTGGACATGCTAGGGGGCGATGTGACTAAAATGTGTCTGTCATACAAATGTGCATTCAAGTCTTTTTGCCGAGTCATGGTTAATACCACAGGTCAAAGACATGCAGTTTGGCATAGGTCAGTCTATAACAGACTAAAACATGAGTTTATGCGTTTTTGGCAATATATAGAATCAGCACTATATATCATGGTGAACTGTAAAATAGTGATACAGATGGGTGACTGGATGAACGGATGGATGGATGAGTGGATGGATGAGTGGATGGATGGACGAAAGGATCCACATGAAAAACTACTCATCACAACCCACCTTGTTCTTGTCAGATTTCACTGCCAGAACCATAAAGGCATATTCCAACAACACACTCTCTCTCTCTCTCTCTCTCTCTCTCTCTATATATATATATATATATATATATATATATATACATATATACATGGTAAACCATATATATGATAAACAAAGTTAAGTGCAAATAAAGTCTAAATTCCTTTCAAACATTGCTCATTAGCAGCCGAGTAAACTTCAGGTTCACGTCCGGGGATTAATGAGCACCTACGAGTCCCTGTCTATCTTTTGTGTTGTGCGCACGTCTTTGACGCCAATTGCGTTTCTATAGAGAACCAAACTAATTAAAATGTCTCTTCCCCACAACAGCTTCACAACATATCCACAAAACTGACCCCGGGCAAATTCAGCCGACCCTCAGCGCATCCCAGCGACAGAAGGATAAAAAGCATTGTCTTGTTATTGTTGCTGCCACTTTTACTCCTGCAGAGCTGCGATAGATGCAGGACATGAGCATTAATCACAGAAGTATGCGTGCGCAGGAGCAGAAAATCATCTGAGGGGATTAATTGTGCCCCGAAAGTCATCAGACACAATATCTTTCTAGTTAGTTTCACATTTGTTGCGAGGTTGACTTTAAAAACGAGGAGAAAAATGATCACCTGCGACGGTGACATTATAAGAGCAGAAATAAGTGAAAGAAGGAGTGAAATGAAATGACAGACTGGAGCTTTCGCACAAGGCCAGGCTAGACGAGTGGGCAGAACGCTGACTTGGCAATATTCTTTGACTATGAAACACGCAGAGTTTGCTGATTATGAAAAGAGCTGCGGAAATCGAATCATATGACCCAAAACGATAATTGGCATTTTCACACGGTGTGACGGCCCACTTGATGAATCCGTATTTTCCTCGGTGCCAAAAAAATAAACATTTCAACAGCTGACTCTCCATCGAAGTTCAGACCCCGCATCGTCAAGTCACTCACCTCCTCCGCTTGTTAACCATCGCAATTTAACAGTCGTGCTCACGCTAGCTCTGCCCGCGCAGGAATCAAATCAGGCGGAGGCGCGCGTTCCCCTGGCAACGGCTCCGATAAGCGGCGTCTCCAATCAACATGCGGAATGCGGAGCGCAGTTAATTAATTTCTGCTCGCAATTTGTCTGCGTCTGTGAGGTCTTCCGTCTGATCACCGGCCGGGTTTAAGGCATTAAGTGAGAAATGTGCTGAGCAACAGGTTGTCATGCGCGCCGCGTACCCGCGAAGCGGATGAACGCTAGAAATTGAACCTCAAAGCTCCATGCAAATGATCCGGAGCGTGTCAGCAACTCGCCTGAGACGCATTTTCACATTTGGAGAGACGAGTGAAGTGTCTGTTCCGAACGTGCTCGTCTTCTTGTTGGGCGCTAATGATCTGCATCTGCTTCCAAATCCTCACGTCTCGATAGCGAGTGGAAAAGTTCCGCGATGCAGCTTCGCTTCTTATTATTTGCGTGCTGGATGTTTCCTAACGGTCGACGGTGCAAGGTGCAATCACGCAACTTTGTGTTCATCCTACCCGGTTTACGTACGGGATTGTACGGTCAAATGAAGCCGTGTAATGCAACAATGCACATATGTGACATACGTGTAAACACGGCAACTTGTATAGTTCTGTACATTTTTCACATGGTGTGCACTGCATTGTCTCATTGCATCGCAGATGAGATGAACTCTGCCCCCTTGTGGTGGTGGTGGGGGGGATCCTATTACAGGGCTTCCATGATGAGTTGCTCAGACGTGTTGATTTAAATTTGAAACAATAATATTGATCATCTGGGATGTTTGCCATGGTTTACCATTAAAAAGGTGAATGAGATCTACTCTTCACTGGACGTATTAGGACTTTGATGTTTGCATGTGTCTTTTACAGTCTTTTGACGTCACTACATAGAAACATTGCTTGGTCATACGGACACTTCAAATTCTCAGTTCACGCATCAATCATAAACATTTTGTTTTTACTTATGATATTAGTCTGGGTAAGTCTGACATAAATAAACGAGATACTTGTGATCGTATGATGTTCCTCCATCTGCTGATATTTATTCTTATGGGATATCAGGGAATTTAACACTAGAGTGCAGCAGGCTTCTTCTTTTTTTCTTCTTGTTTACGAGTTGAGCTCAGTTGTTTCTGAAAAGAAAGCATCACTTTCGTGTCGACAGTAAACACTCTACTCATCACATCGCGTCACTCCTGGTGTGTAAGTATTTATCTCATCTTGGACTGAGCTCCAGCTAAATGTTGGAGTAAACACCACAGCTGCTTGCCCCCGCATTGAATCAGCCCATGCGCTTTTGGAACGCACAGAACAGCATCTTTAGTTTGAAGTGAAAACGAAGCCACGCGGACGTCAACACACCCTTTACCACTTATTCGCTGGACTTACAGTTAGGTTTAAAATCACAGCCGCTCACTGATATGACAGGTGGGTAAATAGGTCGTGGTGATTTTACAGAGGTTTTGATGCTTCAAAGTGAATTCGATCGATAGCTAAACCAACGGTGTCATCACCAGGGACAACCTGTCAAGTTGAGCGTGTCACTGCAGTCACGGTGTACAATGCCAGGTGTGTTGTTAACGTCACCTAGGCAACAAGGGTGATGCGTGTAGCCTAAATCGTATCGAGTTTTGTCGACTACTATTCAATGCTGCCTCAGTAAATATCTATTTAGAGCTCAAAAAGGGATGGTAAAACCTATCTATCACCCCCTGGTGGATGGCTGTGGTATAGGTCATATGCCTGCCTCCTCTATGTTGGTGAATTGGACAAAGGCCGACCTCAACTGATGTAAAAAAAAAAAAAGGTTTCTAAAATAGGGTTAGGGTCAGTTCGATCACATCAGTGTAAGTCAATTGTTAATTTAAGATTAACAATGTATTTGAAAAGTAAGTGTTAATCAAGTGTTGATTTGATTTTGGGTTCGA
>JAFBJT010104528.1:0-13328 GCA_016785325.1 Chascanopsetta lugubris
GTTTAGATTAACAGCAACATGCTATATTTTCTATTGAATATTACATTCTAAAACCCAATGTATAAGATAGAGATGATTCTTAACCATTTTATAAGAAATATAAAAACTAATTATATGACTCTTTACATACTCGCCTGCAGGTATAAAGTTAGCCCTGCTTACACCGTTTTCTACCACCATCAGAGGCAGGTGCTCTTCAAGGAGGCGGCCATGTTGCCAAATAATATTTTAACAGCAGCCCAGAAATAACAAAAGAAAGCAATTGTTATCTACGTTTTCCTGGGCGAAGGGAGGGTGAGGTACACGACGTACCTTTAAAATTTAAATTAAAAAGAGAGCACTGCAAATCACTATACCTACACTAATTGTTACAATTATAAGCACGGGATCATGAACTTGCAATATTCTGTAAACATTCCAGATCTGATGTCAACAGAATCCTAAGTAGTTAAACTAAAATGAGGTGGCAACTAGCTCAGTCAGTAGGGAGTTAGTCTTGGAATCGGAGGGTCGCCGGTTCTAGTCCCACACAGACCAAGTGTTAAAAGGTGCTGCCATCACCCGCCCCCCCCCCCCCCCCCCCCCCCCCCCCCGGCTCATCTCTGCCCCAGAGCATGTATTGTGATTATTTGTGTATTTGTGTGTGGCAATAACCGCATGTGCAATAGAGTGAAGACGTTCTTAGTCTTAACTAACGTGCGTGTACCTGTGAGCGCATAATGTAGCATTAACACGTGGTTGAAGTAATCACTCTTTCATACTCGGATGACACTACAGTCGCTGTTTGAACACACTGGTCTCCTCAAACCTCACAGGCTCCAAGTTACACGATGGTTGTCTCCAGACAGAGGCATAAACATGGCTAAACCTCGCGTAGCAGCTAGCCATGCTAAAACTAACTGAACCGAACGCATCGGATATGCAGTATTTGGAGAACTGTACACATACTCACTCGCAGGGTATCGTGTATTTACTAAGATTATTGCCGCGGTGCGTGTCACTTCTCTCTCTTTGCTCCGTTAGATCTTTCGGTTCCTTGACATTGGGCGCCGATCATCGTGACCCCATGCGGACTGTTAAACAAACTGGTCTATGCCGTCTGGCGCAAGTTGTTTGACGTCATTAAGGAGCGACAAGCTGGACCAATCAAAATCCGAGGAAGTTGTCATTCCTCACCCTATGATCCTAACAAGTTCAAATAAATTACATTTTAATCTAGGAAGCGCAAAGTGTTTTGTAGATCAAAGATTCATTGAAGAATATTTATCCGAGTGTAAACGTTGAAGTGCCTAAAATCTACCGCTGTTGTAATCTGTTAGCGTGTTAGCATAGCGTTGCTAAGGAAGTGGAGGCAGCAGCACAGCACACATCCTCCGCTCCACACCTCACTGTCACGTCGTATCCCGCAGAGACCGGAGCTCGTCCAGCCGCTCTCCTGTCACCATGGCCCGTGTAGAGACGTCCCCCAGCCGGCCCTACCACCTGGTTATCTTCGGAGCCTCCGGCTTCACCGGACAGTTCGTGGTGGAGGAGGTGGCCCGGACCGTGTCCGAGGGTCCGGACGGGAACCTGAAGTGGGCCGTGGCCGGGAGGAGCAAGCAGAAGCTGGAGAAAGTTCTGGAGCAGGCCGCCGGGGTCCTCAGTATGTACCCGAAGTCAAGCAGGAGATCGATTGTGTGTTTGTGTCCCAGGTGTTCAGCTGATGGAATGTGACATGCACCTGTGATCTGAAATCAAAGGATAAGTCATGATTCATATTTCACTTTATCCAGGCGTGACCTCTGACCAGCAGACAATGAGGTTGACCCTTAACTCTGTCTGGACTTTATGGTGAGGTGGCAACAGGAAGTTAATCATTGCATTGTTACTATTTATTATGTGAACAAAAATCAGTAGCATGTAATGTCAGTGCATTTTGAGACCTGACTGTTTTTGAATAATCTATATTAATTAGTCATAGTAAATATGAATACTATGTAATATCATCATGACTCGTTTTCATGCAGAGACATGTCAGTGGTCGATAGTATACAGAATGTATTGCGAATGATGATTTTGCTGTATTAAGGCAGACCATGAGTCAGCACATTTTGTGCCAGTGAATGTGCCAATTGTATTTTGGGCGTACAGTCTCTGGGCATAGGCTGGCTTGTCTAACCACAGTGTTTACACAGTAGTCCTGAATGAACAAACTTTATTATTCAAAGTACAAATGCAGGTTATTTCATATCCATGGAAGAGAAGATTCAAAGTGCAACTTCACCTCCAGATGTCACTAAATCCTACACATTGTACCTTTAATGTATCTATTCAC
The DNA here is from genome assembly GCA_016785325.1 of Chascanopsetta lugubris. Lineage (NCBI taxonomy): Eukaryota > Metazoa > Chordata > Actinopteri > Pleuronectiformes > Bothidae > Chascanopsetta > Chascanopsetta lugubris. The sequence continues at coordinate 2,315 of JAFBJT010104528.1, forward strand.
GTGACTTGTTTTTCCATACCAACACTTGATATAGATGATTTAAAGAGATAGAATTAAATGTCACAAATAATGACTTTATACGTGTCGTATTATGTCAGTGTGTTGATTTGTATCCCAGCAACTTTTCTAAAGATGGAAAACCAAATGATTGTGTTGTCATGTGAGTTTCCAGGGGATTAGAGAGAGATTCGGTCGTCCTCAGAGAGAGAGAGAGAGAGAGCAACAGCTGATGGAACATACCCACTGACACACACGCACACACACACACGCACGCATCTACTCTTTTGTCTAGTTGTATTATTTTATCACTCTTTTGAAATATCTAATGTGTGGAGGAAGTTAATGTAAACTTTCACACTTGGTGATTAATGCTGACGTTTCTGAAAGGTACTATTAGGGTACAAATGGAGGTAACTACCATGCAGTCGCATGTATTCTCATTCTCATTGTGTGTGTGTGTGCGCGCGCGTGTGTGTGTGCGCAGGTAAACCTGAGCTGAGGACAGAGGTGGACATCATCGTGGCAGACGTAGAGGAACCAGACTCTCTGGCGGCCATGTGCAAACAGGCAGTGATTGTTCTCAACTGTGTGGGGCCTGTAAGTCCACCATTCCACTATGTTCAGATTTCTAACAGCAACAAGTTCCAATGAATTCCTCCTCATACTGTGCGAGGACAGTGTGATGATAATGATGATGATGATGGTGATGGCATCTCTCTGGCATCAGTGTAGCTCAGCGTATCTTCATCTCTCAGTGTCACTGTCTCGCACACAGAGCTTCTTTCTCTCACAGGGAAGAGACTGACTCTCAGCACAGTGTCACATTGTCTCAGGTTCAGAACGGAGGTTTCCAGCTCCTCTGCTTCACCTCCTCTGCATCATTCACACTTTTTAATTCTTCCTCTACTGTCGCCACCTCACACTGCAGCTGCATGTGTTTGTGTGTGTTTGTGTGTGTGTGCCCAGTTTAAACTAGGAGAGGCAGTTTGTCTGATTCACATTTGTTCTGTGTGAAAAGTGAATAAATTAGGTTTGAGTGGAGCCCACATGGAATCGTGTGAAGCATGCGTGTTACATCACATACAGGACAAACGGGTAGTGTTAATCAGAAGAGAATGTACCTTGTACTGCACCTGAATCTATGTGACACAACTCAGGTCAACACTGTGCAGGGATTCAAACCCATGAGCTGCAGCTCTGCAGGCTACACACACACACACACACACACCGTGGACAAGTTTTAAAGGGTTTGGTTGAGACTTGCAGCTGCAGAGTTTAAAAATCATAGATAATGTGAAGTGTCAGAGGTGTGAATGCGTCTCGATGTGTTTTGTATCTGCAGTACAGATTCTATGGAGAGCCGGTGGTTAAAGCCTGTGTGGAGAACGGAGCTCATCACATTGACATCTCTGGAGAGCCTCAGGTATGTGCACTGTAATGTACTGTACTCTAGGTGTTTCATTCTGCACCTGAACTGTAACACGACTGTGATTCTGTCTCTTCCTAACACTTTTCATTTTGCATAATATTCCCGGATAATATATTATTAATGGACTCCTGTACACAGCAAAACTATAGGAACATATAGGAGCATGTTAAAATGTATAGATATGTTGATTCAAAGCGGCGATCAGTGTCTCTGTCCTTCATCCGAACCGTTGTTGTGACTGTGACTCACTGATCCACAAATAAATCTTATTCCACCTTATCTTCTGATTTCAGCCTCAGCTGCCAACAGCTCTCTATCCCACAGAGGCTTTTAAACACATGAAGCAACGAACAGCGCGATATCATTGATGATGACATTCACTTGAAATGACGACAGACCGACCTCTGACCCGCTGTTGTAGAAGCTGATCTACATTATGGTGAAGCACAGAATACTAATGAAGGTTTGTTTGTTCGGGTAGTTTCTGGAGGGAATGCAGCTCAACTACAACGACGAGGCAGCTGACAACGGTGTGTACGTCATCGGGAGCTGTGGCTTTGACTCCATACCTGCAGACATGGGAGTCCTCTACACCAGGGACCAGTTCAAGGGTACCAACCATCATCACATGCACATTCATCATCAACACATTCATCATCAACGCATGCTCACAGCAGCATTAAAGAGAACTCCTCTCCTCCCCTGGGACATTGACACTCAGTTGTTATAATAGCGTTTACATTATTATCATGTTTTCTTCCTGTCACATGACCGAGTGTGTGTGATCGCCCACAGGAACACTGACGGCGATGGAGAGCTTTCTGACTGTTGGATCAGGACCTGATGTATGTAACTGCGCGATGAACTTCCTCTAAGCCAATTTCTCACGTGTATTGTGACGTCTCGTGTCTCTGTCTGTACGTGAACTTCCTGTGGCGTCCTCCATCAGGGTGGATGCATCCATGACGGCACATGGCAGTCTGCTGTGTACGGGTTTGCAGATGGACACAAGCTCCAGAGTCTGAGGAGGAAGTTTAACCACAAACCTCTGAAGACTCTCGGCTCCAAGCTCAAACGCAGGTCTGCAGATGAGTCGCTTTGAAAAGACTCCGATCCACATGTATGTACTGACACATGTCCTGTGTATAGTATGTACTTTACACATGTTGTGTGTGCAGGGGATCTCTGTTCTTCAGTGATGAGATCCAGCAGTACACCGTGCCCTTCATGGGTTCAGATCCCTCTGTGGTGAAGAGAAGTCAGCGCTTCCTGGCAGAGGAACATGAGGCCACACCGGTTAGTCTCTTAAGTTATTTTAGTCCGAATCCACTTCATATGACAACAGCTGTGTCGTGAGGTCATGTAAGCAATTTACATGTATTTGATGGATCACACGTGACATGACGTATGACTCAGGTTCAGTACGGAGCGTACGCGGGAGTGGGGGGCATCGGCAACGTAGTGAAGATGCTGTTTGCAGGAATGATGTTCTACTTACTGGTCAAGTTCAGTTTTGGGCGGAGCCTGCTGATCAAGGTAAACAAAGCCAGTAACCATGGCAACACTATAATCTCATGTTACAGTGTCACAGACTGTGGCTGGGAAATGTCTTCTTGCTAATGTCTGTTCTCGGTCCCATCAGTACCCAGAGTTCTTCTCTTTTGGAATCTTCTCTAAAGCTGGACCCACCAGGAAGCAGGTAAAGTGCTGATGCTGCACAATCCTAAAAAATTCAAGGTCAAGTTTGCAGGATTGTTTTTGTCGGGTCAGTTAAAGTTGCCCCATCCTCCCTCACCCAACTGTCTACACATTATATCTTTCTAAAATCCTGTGCACTGTACCTTTAAATAAACCTTGTCTTATTGAGCATGTTAATAAGGAGAGGCTCTAATGTGTAATCATCCTTGTGTGCATTAGATGGAGGGATCCTCGTTTCAGTTTGCCTTCTTTGGAGAGGGATACACCGAGGACGCAGATCCTTCACAAGGGAAACCTAATGCCAAGATCCGCACCAAGGTTCAGGGACCAGGTAACTGGATATTATACATATTTAGTGTTTATATCATGTATAATATACATATTCACTATGTATAATGCACATATTCAGTATGAGGGATGTGATGCATGTAGTGGAATGACAAGTATCTCTTCATAAACACAGTGAGACTAAGCTGTTGTTTCATGGTGCCAGTGACCCAGTCTGACCACTTTATCACCTGCCTTCATAAGTTTGTTTCTGTATCATTGTCACAGAGTGTGGATATGTGGCCACGCCCATCGCCATGGTACAAGCTGCTCTCACCATCCTCAACGAACCCACAGCTCTGCCCAAGAAGTGAGTTTGATCCTCGGCGTTTATCTGAATATGCATTTATTTTGATAAACAAACAGTCTGGAAGCAGCAGGAAGATTAATAATAACCTATGGAAAACAGACAAGTGTTACTATATCATGGTATTTATATCACAGAATAAAGGCAGGGGTTAAGGAAGAAAACATGTTGTGTTACTTGTTTGCAGGGGAGGTGTTCTCACTCCAGGAGCCGCGTTTGCTAAAACCACTCTGATCGAGCGTCTCAACAAACATGGCATCCAGTTCTCTGTGGTCTGAGGTCCGTCTCCTCCCTGAGGCTGAACTCCAGGTTTTTCAAGCACTTACTAACATGCATCATCCAAACTGGGAAGTTTATAACTTGATGAGAGTTCTAGCGCCTCTGTTATGGGATTCCTTTGTGTTTGCTCTGAATTTGCCTCCTTCCTTTTGGCTGGAATGTGAAATTAACAAACATTTCTCCATTGACTCAATGAAAAAAAAAATAATTCTTACGTTTCTATTTTATCCAGTATCTTCTGTCCCTGTCTCTACATCTCTCCTTAGGGCTTTTGATTTGTTATTCACATAAATGCATCGATTGTAGAGACTCATGTTGTTGGACCATAGCATCATAAAATCCCCTGTAATCACTTAGGTAACAGAACTGTAAACAGATTGAAATCAGTGTATAAGATGCAGTGAAGGGAATTTAAAAATTTTAGAGAACAGCATACGTCTATAATCTATAGTTGCGTGTCGTCCTTGTATCACTGACATGATCGTACAGGTTGTTGTTCTGATTCAGTAGAGCATTAGAAATTTGCTGTGTGTGCATGTACATGCTCGTCTCTCCTGCTCCGGTTCTATCTCACCTTCACCAATGTGGATTCTTTTCTAGCTCATTTTTGCAGAACGTCTCCTTTAAATGTCTGAACATCAGAAAATGCATCCAGATCAGCATGAGTTCAACTGAACACTTCTTCTCTGCAGTTTAGTTTACATGCGTGTTCAGAGTTTGCTTTTGTTCGTTTGTTGGTTGGAGGATTGTTTGTCTCATATGGACTGAAGCAATTTCACCCACAAAGGGAAAAGGTTGGTCTCAGTTCATACTTTTGTTTTTTCCTGTTTCTAATAGTCGGAGCATCGTGAGCATGTGTCAGTTTGGAGGTTTTGTTTTGCTTCGTTTGAGCCTCGTTAATAAAGTCATCTCTGATGAAAGATATAAGTCTTGTGTTTTCTTACAGCTTTATGAGGTAAGGAAGTGAGATTAATGGAATCAATGTATTAACAAAATGCAAATATTTATTTTTTAAAAATACAGTCCCATGTGCAAAACATATACATGACTTTGTGTGTTTCCCTGACAAACCACTTGTTACCTTATATCCCTGCAGTATAATAATGTATTATTATTATTCCATGTTCCAGCACATCTCACAGACTCACTCTGCGTCTTGGTTCAGCAGCTGGTGAGAATAGATGATGTCCTCATAGTGATATTTCTGTGTGAGCTTCATGATGGAGTCGTTGCACCTGATTCTGCTCAGAAGCTGCAGGACTTCAACTACAGCAGCTCTGCAGAGCAAAGACACGAGTTAGACCATGATAGAACAAACTGTGATGAACCATAACCTGTACATATTCTGAAATCACATGACCCTGTCCATCATATGTAAACATGTTTTTGTTACCTTGTGTCTGGATCTTTGGGAGACTGTTGTTTACAGATGGTGTGAACCTTCTGAACCAGGTGCTTCTCAAAGTTCTGGAGCTGAGGCAAACAAACACTCATGTCTTTGAACCAAGAGAAAGGGAGACTGTCCACGATCTGCAGAGGAGCAGAGACCGAGTGTTGTGGATTAAAGAAGTCAGATTTATGCTTTCATATACATTCCACGTTAAAGATGTAAAATGAAAATACCTTCTTGCAGGCCAGGTCAGTGTTGGACAGAGTCTGACTGCTCAGAGTGATCATCAGGTATCTGCTCAGCAGTTTGTCCAACATCAGCTCCTTCAGTGAAGTCTCAGGAAGCAGCAAGTCCCACTTTCCCATGTTCTCTAGAAGCTGAAACAAACACAACACAGCTCTGCTTCAGCTCCTCCTCTCAGCCAAGCAGAGACAGACAACAGATAAACAAGTGTTCTTTGCGAGAGCAGTACTTTTATGGCCATCCAGAGCTGCTGATCTCTGAAGTGAGTCTGAGGAGACGACGTGTCCTCCAGGAACCTGTGATAGAAAGAAATTAATTACCAAAAGATAATCTGACACCATTTCATCCTGATCTGAAATGAATGAACATCTCATCCACAAGTCTGATTGTTGAGCGTGAGAGATATAATTTATCCTGGACAAAAGGGAAGAAAAGAAAGAACAAACTCTTCACAGTTTAAGGACAGTGAAATATAATTAACTTTGTCACTGTTGAACTGAAACACTGACGATGTAAAAGACAAAAACCAGACTTACTTTTTGGGATAGAGAGGAATGAAGATATCTTCATCAACACAACTCCTCAGTGTGTTCATCACAGCCTCCATGAAGGACTGCACAACACAAACACAAACATGATCGTATACAGGGAGCATGTATAATACTATGATGTTATTTCCATATCACCTGTTCATTTTCAGACATGAACCAATGATTCACAGAGTTCATGTTGGAAATGTTTAAAGAATAAACAATTCAATCAAAAGCATGAGGAATTCTATATTAATGAATAAATAAATGACTGATGCAGAAAAATGGACTCCACCTTGACTGGTTTGCTTTGCTCTCCGTCAAAGATGGAGTAGTCCTCCTTCAGCCTGTGACACACGTCAGACAGACAGATGGACTGATGACGGGACATGGGATCCCACACCAGTTCCACAAAGGCTGAGCAACAGAAGAGAGACAGACAGGCAGTTTGTGGACGAGCTATTTGACAATAAATGATAAATCAGGATTCCACTATCATGCTGAGTGAGTGAGTGTTACCAGTCAATTTGGGGACGACCGTCCTTTCTATGACCTTAGACAACGTCTCTCTGTCTGGGACATCCAGTTCCTCGTGTCCATGTCCATGACAGAAAGTCTCCACAGCTGTGAACCATGGCATGTTTTCAAAGTCCCCTGTGGCATCCTGTGGAATTTATTTTATATTTAGAAGCAGAATCAGGCAACAATAATACCATTACTACCAATTATAGAACAACAAAATAATAATCTTTGTATCTCCAAACCTTGAGTGGGTTCCATGCCAGCAGCTGGTGTCTGATGATGGGGTTGAGCAGCTTTGGCAGACACAGAGAGATGTAGGCAGTGTGGTACGAGTCAGAGTGACATTCTCTCCATTCTTCAAAGCCAGACAGAATCTTCTTCACGTCCCAGAAGTTTTCATGCACGTCTGAGAACAAGGTCTGGGACCTTGACATGATCTCAGCTGGAGAGGAAGCACAAGCGGGAGGTCGAGTGATACATTCAACCTTTGTAAAAACACATTTAAAAGAAGACTTAAACCGAGCGGAGCTGATGTCATTGCACCGTACCCATCTTCTTCTCCAGTTGCTCCTCCTCCTCTGCTGAGGCTTGTGAGTCCTCAGGAACATCACACACTCCCTCAGTGTTTCCCAAACTACAATACAACAAACAAATACCATCATCTACTGTATCCTGTTTTATGATCTCATTCTTTCATACATAAACTGAAGGACAAGTAAACCAAGCAAAGAACAATTATTTGATTTCACTCACCCTTGAGTTTCTGACCCGCCGCCTGAGCTTCCTGTCTGCTCCTCTGTGCTGTCTGGAAGAAAGATGAGAATACAATAAATATAATTTGTTACAAAAAATGTAAAACAACGTAGTAAAACCAATCTCACTAGCTTTTTGTTATCGTGTTAGTAAACACTCCCAAATGTGAATTTAAAAAGGCTGTATGTGCCTTTCATTCATCTACGAAATAACAACCTCGGTCTGATTAGAACCAGACACATTGATGGTTCAGAAAAAAATTTAAAACACTAAAGACTGTTTACATTTCTCTAACAAATGTATAAACTTACAGCTGAGGCGTTGCAGAAGCTCCGCCTGCTCCTTGACTTTCTGTCTTCTCTGAGCCAACAGCGCCTCCATCTGGTCAGCCAGCAGAGTGTGAAGTTCCAGCTCCAACATGTTGATTTCCACAATCTGCAGTAAACACATTTTCCTCATTCAGAAATGTACAAACTGTCAACATCCTGGAAGAGAACAATCTAATTAACTGATATATCTGTTGACAACCATTAATATTTGTGATACGTTCAACAGACTGGTTGATCTCTGACCTTCTCCTGCAGACACTCCACCAGGTTGTGGACGTACACTTTGATTCGTCTGTAAAACTTCAGCTGCTTCGCGGAGGAGCTTTCATCCAGCAGCTCCGCCGACATTCTACCGTTCTCAATATCCCCCTCCATCCTGCGCAGCTCCACCTGCTGCACCCGGGACACCTCCTTCATGGAGTCCAGTCTGAACAGAACACAGAGAAGAGAGTGATTCAAGTGTGGAAACATGTGCTTTGTAAAGATGTATGTACATGAACCAAGTTATATTACAAATCACTAAGACAGATTTGAAGGGGTAAAATTACTTTGCATTCATCCTCTTCTTCATCATTGAAACAGTGACAGGAGGAAGGGTCTTTGGGACTTTGACCCGTGCTGCTCTCTTCTTCTGTCTGCCTCCGTCCTGCCTGCTGCTGCTGCTGCTGGAGTCGCTGCCTGGTGGAGTCTGGAGGGAAGAAGAGATGAACAATGTCAGAGCTGCAGAAAAAAGAGATGACTCTGTTAGACGGCTCCAGTCTTCAGAACGAGACCCAGCTCTTCTCTGAATGGAACAAAGTAAGATGTTGATGAGTGTTTCTACCTGTTTTCCCGTTTGTCTCTTCACTCCCTTCCCAATTTGTGTCGTCTCCCAAAGTTCCTGTTCTTCCCCATCCGTCCCTGACAGGCTGCCATCGCTTCCTCCTAGAACACACAAAAACATACAACAGTTTACAACAAACTGGATTATACATGTAGATTAAAGTCGACTGCTGAACCAACAGACTGTCATACCGAGCTTCTCAGCTATCCTCTCTCTGATGCTCTTCTGTCGTGGGGCAAACTCAATTCTTCTCTCATGATCATCTGGCTCATCATCATCATCACCATCCACTCGGTCCTCTTCATCCTCATCCCTGCTGTAGTGGTTCGGGGTGCTGCCGGCGGAGCTCTGACCATCTCTGCCCAAGGAAATGTACTCTTTCTGGGATCGTACAGCCTGACGCTGCCGCTTGGCTGCCAGGATGGCTTTAGCATCAGGGATACGAACTATCAAAGAGAACAGGCATCAACATGTAGGACTATACATGGAGATAAACACAGCAAGTGATGAGTGTTTTACTCTGAGCCACTTAAACACACACCTGGCTGAACGGAAGAGTGACTGGAGGCTGAGCTCAATGAGGAACACGTGGAACTGTCTTCATCACTGTCTATATCATCTCTCTTGTTGTCGCCACTGTTATCTTCATCTTCGTCTTTATCGTCGACATCACTCCCGTCACTATGATGCAGACTATGTGGAGAAGACTGGCTGTCTGAGTCATGTGCGGGTGAACCAGAGGGTGGGACACGGACACATGCTGAGGCTGTGAGAGAGAGAGAGAGAGAGAGCGAGAGAGAGAGAGACATTTTAGAGGCTTTGGTGGTAGAATAAAAATAGAGAATGCCCATTCATTTCTCATCAAAGGCAGATTCCCTTCATGACACAGAGACAACAAATCATCTCACATCAAAGGATAAGACACTTTATACTTAAATGCATAGAAAATGGGTTATCAACAGTCAGTGTACTCGACATATGCTTCAATGTTTTCTGAGCACCAACACATCAGAAGCTGTACATGAGAAGACATTCAGGAGAACGAACACAAAATAACAGTGAAGCTTCAGATAGTACGTGAAAATAACCTACTAATAATACGAATAATACCTTTTTATCTCCCTTTGTCAACCTGTTTTTACTTCATCTCACCTCCAATAAACTCTTCTAAAACACATTCTCTGACTGGAATCATGGAGTAACAGGTGACAACTTAGACAGGAACATTATCTGAAATCTCCTTTCTCATATTACATGTACCTGACACACAGGTAACATAACAAATATATATACATCAGTTATACTGTCATACCAAACCACAACCAACCATGTTCATATGTAATCCACTCATCAACACTCACCCGTGTAGTGGGAGGTCTTGGCAGATGAAGGTTCCTTCTTCCTGGCTTGGAACAGAACAGCTTTATCACAGGACTTCTTCACTTTAAATGTCGGCTCTTCAGCTTCAAGAGGAAAACCACAGATCAGTGGATCAGATTCAGTTCAGCACCACCCTCTGAATAGTCTTACTCCATGTCTGACTCGTGTTTGTATGTGAGGCATTTTGGTGTTAGACTCAGCTTTACAAAAATAAGTGTGTAGGACTTAGTGGCATCTAGTGGTGAAGCTTTACCCCTCACCTCAATGGGCAAAGAGGATCCACTCGAGATCATGTAAAGGGTTAATTCTATTCAAACAAGTCCTTCAATACACACATTAAATATAAATATTGTTTGTAATGCATCTCTGCCCATTGAATACATTTTACATATATATGTACCATAACTTGCTTCAATTTAAAATCTTATGATCTTGAAGTTGGTGCCCTCTGGTGGTCTGGATGAGTTGGCACTTTTACACAATTACATAAAGACATTCCAATAAACACAACACTGGTCACGTACCTAGTTATAGACATGTTCTTTCATTACTTGTGCCTCCAGCTGTTGTTTTGAAATAACCTCGTATTTCCTGATATTAGCTGAACGTTGGTTCATCGTCGGTCAGCTGACAACATGCGGCTCCATCTGAACTCACCGTCTTTATCGCCTGAGAAGCTGAGGACGGTGTTTGACGTCTGTTTATCTTTATCTCTGCTCCTCTCTTGTTTCCCCTCAGTCTCGTCCAGAGGCCCAGCCTCTTCTCCGCCGCTGCTGTCAGGAGGAGAGCTCTTCCTCGGGGGCGTCAGCTCCTGTTTGGAGCTGCAGGAGATCCCTCGGCCCGGAGCCGCTTTCAGCAGCTGTCTCACTGCGGCCTGGGGTCTCTCAGCGTCGGCTCCATCTCCTCCGGTCTCCCGCTGCTCCTCCTCGTCGCTGGAGCTCTGCTTCCTCTGTCGAAAGTTCCTCCGGGGGTTCTTGTTGAACATCGTTCGCCCAACGATAGGT
>JAFBJT010104529.1:0-23627 GCA_016785325.1 Chascanopsetta lugubris
CACATGTAAATATGAAGGGTTCATTCAAGAGTAATAAAGCTTTGCTCATTCAGCTAACCCTGACCATACAAATAAGGTTGTCAATTGCATGGTAAATGTAATATCAATATAATGATGTAATGCAAAAGTTCAATTTCTAGAAAATCTCTCTAAGACCTAAAAATACCAAGCCGATAGACGATGATAACGCAGCTATAGTGTGCGACTCTCCGTTGCCAGTAGGTGGCAGTGCCATATATTAAGATCAAATTCAGGCACCAAACTTCCTGCCGTCGTCCTCGACGTCATGCCGTCAACTGCAGGGCGTGCGTTGCTCCGTTGCTGCTGACACGCATCGAATATGGCGGCAAAGGAGGGTGCGTTTAGTCTCCAGACTGAGGTAGAAAGCATCGCTAACCGCTGGATAGTCGACTATTATCTGTCACGGGCTCTGGAGGCGTTTGAAAAGGAGCAGCACTCTGAATTCAAAGGCTTCAAATATGTCATCGACAGTAAGTGAACAGCCGACTGCCATGTTTTCCTTGTGTTAACCGAACGGGTTCCTTTGCTGCTGTTACAAAAGAACTCTTGTGTTCACACTGTTTGTTTAGCGTCTTTAACGATAAGTATGGATACTCTTTATGTTCTTTATCTTCCCGCAGCCAAACAGTCAGCCTTAGCATTCACGGAAACAGCTAGCATGCTGGTTGGATCGTCAAAACAACCATTAACAAGCTAGGTTCCACTCGAGTACTAGTGGGCGTTTCGACCACTCGTGGGCACTACTGTAATGCCGCTTGTGATTTGTTTTTACAACATGCTTGAAGCTATTGATTGTAATAGACATCACTTTATCGTATTATTGTGTTATGTGTTTTATTAACCACTAATAAACTAGCATTAGAACCTATGAAGTTAGTTAAACTAAAAATATGGGTAGTATGTCCACCCTGGGCTTCCGTATATGTCTTTCTAGGTGTTAATACACTGTAAGTATGAATATTTAATGTTTAATTGTTGACAATGAAAACGTAAATAACTACCTGACTCTTACACACACTAGACCTATGAATTCAAACAATATGATATAATTCTATTCTCTATTTATCGCGCAAGCTGTATGTTGAAATAGTTCCCTATAGTGACATAACACGTTTTATTAAATTAGTAAGTAAATAGGATAATATTGTACATTAGCTGGTAACTCAATAGTATGGAAGTGTGGAAGATTTCAGGTCTTGATGACCCCTTAAGTACTGTAGAGTAAAGTTTACATCTACCCAATCACACAAACAGATCTCTTTATCTAGTAGTACATGGGACAGTGAGGGGTTCCGAATCTTGTTGGTGAGAGTTTAACCTCTGACCTTGAGGCCAGAGGTTCAGCTTCTCGAACCTGTCCGCCACAGCGTTATTTACGGCATGTGTTGTGTACAGATGTCAATAGTGTATTCGTTGTCATGTCACAGGTATCCTGGTCCGATCTGTGGAGGCCAATGACTTCATGCCAACAAAGATCAAAGTGTTCCAGTTTCTCTCCTGGATAAATGAGGGTGAAACAGCTGGTGAGACACAATGCAAACACACACACACACAAATACACACACACACACACACACAGGGTGGCTTCTACATTACAACTTGTCACATTTTTCTAAATCTGCAGATATGTCGTCAGACACTGCAACTCCTTTGGAATTAGCCTTAATGTTTCTTCCGAGTATGAGCCAGGAGTGCAACATCCCACAGGAGGAACTTGAGAACGTGTGCTCTTCAATTAAAGACATGGTAAACGACTGCACCATCAGCCTCCCATGATGGAAATCAATATGAAAAAATGTTTCAACATTTCTCATTTTATTGGTCTCTTTGTAGATTGTGGTGATTTTCATCAAGAACAACAAATTTGCCAAAGCAAAAGAGACGCTGATCAAGCTTTTTCCCAAATCAATGGTCGGCAAAGTGAGTTCATGTTCATGAAGTAGCTCTGTCATTTCTGTGAGTTACATCAGTGTTTATAAGTTCATCTTTCTCAGTTACTGAAGTTCTTTGATCACACTGTTAATGCACAGACACAGAGATTGTTTCTGAAATATTCTGTTTCTATAATCAGGCTCTTATCCCTGTTTGGAGAAAGTTGACTTTAACAAGCTGTAACATGATGTAAGTGAAACCTCTTTGCTGTGTGTTCCACATGACTGACCTTCTGTGTCGTGTCCCAGAAAGCCATATTCATGGGTCTCATCAATCAGAGGAGTAAAACTCATGACATCATCCAGCATGCTGACTTCCACCACTTCAGAAAAGAGATGTTGGCTTTCTGCCGGAGGCTCTGTCTTTTCACTGTTCCTTTCCTGCATAAGGTGTGTTGCTCTGTACTCGGTCCTACAGTGAGATATGAATTTATTGTGGGAGTTCAAAATGTATTTTTGCTACCTTAACATTTTTCAGCCAATAAGCTAATATCACACATTTAATTTATTCCTAATTGTGTCTTTGTGTTGTTTTTATCTGTATTTGTTCACCAGGCTGCAAAACAGCTGATGGATATAAGACTCGCAGAGCAGGAAGAGAACACGTCTATACCTGATGCGCAAGAGGAACGAGGCCCATTGTCTTCTGCACAAGTGGACACCATCCTGTTTGAATCATGGTGGGTTCTCTCTTTTCCCCCACCCCCTCTCTCTCTGCCTCCTCCCTGGCACAATATTAAGGTGCATGTAGCTTTTTCTATTTTCAGTAGGCGCATCACAGATATCACAAAGTCCAAATTGCATACTTCCTTCCGTCTAAACACCCAGTTCAAATTTTGTTTTCTTACTCATGTCACAGTAAAAATAAGATCATCCAAAAGAAAAGGTTGGAGGCTGCCTTCAAGATGCTGGCTCCAAGATCAGACCAGAAGACTCTTGCTGAGCTGCAGGAAGAGTTGGAGAACGAGGAGCAAGGGAAAGCGGACGATCTTGTCCTCTGTCTATCACCGAATATGATGGAGGCGGGAGGTCAGGACTCAGAGCCGGAGGGAGATTTTCAGAGGAACTCTGGAAGCCCTTTGGAGGCTTCGGTGGCCGACCACCCACCACAAACAGACGCTGTTCCTCTCACACAGTCAGGCTCGCTCACACAGTTGTCCTCACCTCCACCGAGGACCATGCGGCCTTACACTGTGGCACGACTGGTTGTCGAGCCGGACTCACAAACCTCCACGGCACCGCAGGAGTCCAGCGCTGAAATCAAACAAGCGGAGTCGCCACAGACAAATAAAACGGCCTCGTCGAGCCTGGTGACAGATGAGGAGGTTATCAAACCATCCAGGAAGATTCGCAAACGAGCTTGCACTCGCAGCAGGTAAGCGACAACAAGCAGATACTCAGCTGGCGGTGTTTCCACTGCTTAAACCTTCTGCAGTGAATATTACTATAGTTATGTAAAAATCGATGTCATGATACATTTATAGAAAATGATTATTTCACGGTTTAGTGTAACTAAAACACTGTTCTGTCACGTAGGGACTCCGCCTCTCTGACATCATCAACCGACAGTGAGGAGGACGTCTCTGGTCCTGGAGCCAATAAGAAAGTGTGTGAGGTGGAAATCCACAACCAGTCCCAACAATCAGACAGGAGGTAAATCTGACTGTGATGATTTCAGTGAAAGTTGAAACAGATCTTCTTTCATCTCTTGCTTCTTCTTTGACTCAAACTCATCTTGCAGAAACACCACCACATCACAAAGTGGAGACCAGTCATTAGATGCTGATGAAGACCCAGCTGGAGAGAGACACCAACCCGAGTCGCCTGTCCGCCAAAGGACAGCAGAGGAATCTCATGAAGAGTCCAGAGCGTCTCTCAGAAGGTGAGCACAGATGTTTTGAAATTAAACATTTGTACTTAGGTTTTGTGCTCCCATCAGTGCCAGTTATAACTGACACTGAATAAAATCTGTTAGTCATTTGACCTGGGAGTGAATGTTGATTGAAAGTTTTATTTTACACAGCAGTCAAGACAATGCAGAAAACTACGAGATAGAATCTTCGATGGACAGTTCAGCCAGTGCGTCACCTCATCCCCGTGTCCCTCAGACCAGTTCCACTCCACACAGAAGGTCTGCTAGAGACAAAAGGCCTTCCCATAAAAAATGGTAGGAGTTTACACCAAAGGATTCATTTACCTGTAGTGAATTTGTATTTTTGTATCAGGATTTTTTTAATCGATTTGTCAATGTTTAGATATGTATATGTGTTACTTAGCATTTTCCACAGCAGTTAGACGAATCAATGCCTGTTTTATTTCCTGGTTTTTAATGACCAAAGTGTTGAAAACTGAAACCTTTGCTGTTTTACAGGAACCAAATGTTCCATAACGCAAAAGAGAGTAAGGATTCGTGGAGTGATGAGGAATCATTTTTCCCCCCCAAAAAGAACAGTGGGAATATTTCACTCTTATTTTTGTCTACATGTAGTTGTGTAAAGTCTGACTCGAGCAGTAACACCGTTTGTTGTTTCCCCCCAAAGACTCAAACGATAGCCTCACGTCAACTTCAGGCCACAGGAAGAAGGTACCGTAAGCACACTAACTTGTCAAGCAACATGAAAAATCACACAAAATCATCAGTGCTCATGTTTGATGTTTGACTGCAGCAGAAACATGAACCACTTGCTGATTGTTGTGTTGCAGAAGTGGAGTGATTCGGAGACAGATATGTTGAAAAAAGGGGTCCAAAAGTTTGGAGAGGGGAACTGGAACAAGATCAAGGAACATTACTCCTTCAAAGGTCGATCAAATGTCAACCTCAAGGACAGATGGAGAACGCTGAAGAAGCTGGGCCTGGTGAAATAACTGAGAACAGTGTATTGTTTCATAAATAATTGTAAGCAATGTTATTCAGTGTAGATACTTGCCTCACATCTGTTAGTACAATTTGACCTTGTTGAATGAATTCAGTTTGTAAGAATGTTTGGTTTATTTTTTTTAAATATAGACGATGAGTCTTTAACTCGTCAAAACAAAGGTAAATACAAAATGGATTTATTGGAACATTATCCGATACGAAATAAACATTTTTTCTGCATAATTTGGACAAGTGTGGAACAGAGCAGGTACTTCCTGTATCACAAATCAATACAGGTGTGTATGTTGCTCCCTAACCCATATGATGTAATTCCGCGCCCATGACAGATGTTTCAATTCATCATGTCACCGCTCTGGTTTTGGATTTGTTAAACAAAAAGTAGACAGTCCAGCTGGTGCATCTTTATGTTAATGTATCTTCATTCCTGATGAACTCTCCCACATCAGCCTGGTGGAACACAACGATGGACAGGGGGTCGACTCGCCGACACTCTTGTGTTGTCTTCGCTGCCACTCCGAAACCCTGAGAAATGATGGGATTGATTCAGACATTACATTTCTGGATTAAAATGGGATTTAAAAATCACATTGTGCTAAGCAACATGTTGGCCATCCCATCAATAATAGCATCAAGATTTACCAAGGGCACATCTGACATGGAGTAGACGACAACTCCCTGGTACTGCGCCGTGTTCTCAGTGATTCTCCCAAGTCCAGATTTGAGCACATGGTTCCCGTACAGGAAAGACTGTTCTGCTCCAGGTTTCACCCACACTTTGAACTGAGGACACAAGCAGGAGGTTGAAGACACTATATCGTTGGTTCCGCTTGCACGAGCAGGTGAACTATTGACAATGATGTACAGTGTAAGTGTTGCCTCACCTTTGCATATGGAGCCAGGTAATCCAGAGCAGTGATGTGCAGACGGAACTTGCTGGTCTTTGTGAACTTTCCAAAACAAGTTCCCACTGACACGAGCTTGGCCCGAGAGATGTTAGTGGCCAGTTTAAGAATTTTCTCACTGTGGAAAAAAAAATTTTTTTTAAACATGGACACTTGAGCATGTGGGTCAGTGTAATAAGAGAGGACAACATTGGTATAAGGTTCTCCTGGGTCACCTCATGTAGTAAACACGGTCGTTGTGCAGCCTGAAACAGTAGGTGCCATCCGGTCTGTCCACGAGCAGTTTAATGTTCTCACCGATGCTGCAGGTGAGAGAAGACGCGGATTATACACATACAAAGATGCTAACACACTAGCATGCTAACGATTTCGTCTACAAACTGAGTCTCAGTGTGTAAACACAGATGTCACTTACTATTTCGACAGCTTCTCAAACATGGTTTTCGTCTCTTCGTCAGTCAAGGGCCTCATTTTGACGTTTTAAATGTAAAGTTAATCTGCGGAACACAGATTCTCATGTGATCTGCGTAAAACGTGGGTCCACACGGAAGCCGTCACACTCTGGAGCGGAAGTGCCATGACGTAATCAGGGAGTGCAGTTCCGGGATTTTTTTTTTACATTCTTTAGCTCTCAGTCGTTCGCCCGCTTCTGTTTTTTCCTCCGGCTAACCTCACCCAAATCTGGTGAGTTCACTTCCTTTAAATTGAATATAACTCTACCATTGATGTTTTTGTATATTGGTGATTAATTGAGAAGGTTGTTGGGTTGTTTTGTTTTTCATTTTTTCGTTGAACATCCACGCCGAGACACTCGGAAATGGGGCTCGGTTAGCCTGTTAGCTAGCTGTCAGTGGAAAAAAAAACACCGAGCAGCTAGTAGAGGTTAGCTGGCCGGCTAACTCGAGCTAGCAGCTGACAATGCTAACGCTGCAGGCAACGGCACTGCCCTACTTTATCGGCTATTGAGTTTGAATAAGCTCTGAGTCGCTGGACGTTTTATGTTAACGCACTCACAGACGTTAATTGGTGTCATATCTTTGGTCAGACAATTTTCGTTAAGCGAAGGGGCGTTTTGCCGCAGCGGCGTGAAGTTACATAACGTCCATTTGTTTGTAAATACAGATTCGGTTTGTTTAATCCTGAGATGAGTGGATGAGCCTGTCAGCATTTAGTTGTTGTTAAGATCAACGTGGAGCACCTGAGGAGGGATCTGCTGCTGACTCCCGGTAACATGACTCACCTGCAGCCGGAGCCCGGTGACAGCTCAATGACAGTTAACGAGAGAGAGACACACGCCGTTTAGGAAGTAATCTGTGTGTGTGTGTGTGTCACATCATCAGATCACCCCCCAAAAACTACATGATGTGTGTCTGCTCAGATCATCCAACACTGTAATCACAGAGATGGATGGCACAATTACAAAAGTCTTGCCACACTGCTCCTCAATTTCTTCAGTGTGGTTTGACGTGAGTCATCTGAATGTAACTGCACCACCTTCCTCCTCACCACAGAGTTCCAGCTGCTCCACACAAGCTTCGTGTGTGTGTTCCCCCAGGCCCTCACACAGCCCCAACACATGGACTTTATTATACAGGGAGACGTCATTGTCTTTCTATAACGTGCATTTGGGAGCAGCAGCCCAGTCATGCGGTATGAATAGGAGGTGACCTAATTTGGTCTTTCTGAGGCTGATGCTGATGTTAATAAATGATATTTGGAACAACTGTGTGTTTACAATAAAAATTAAAAAATCAGTCAATTTAGGATGTAAAATAAATCAAACTATACAACCATTTTTGTTGAAATGTCTGTCAAATGTTTAGAGACACTAAAAAAAAAAAGTCTATCAAAACATATACATAATAAATAAAAAGTATTTTGTATGCTGACATTTCATCCAGGCCAAGAAAATTGTCGCACGTTGATACGTAAAATGACATTTGTTAACATGTAATGAAAATGTTTGTTTTCCTCCTCACCTTCACAGTTCAGACAGGACTGTGCCATCCTGTGCTGGGATTGCAGATTTCTGGTGCCGACTGTTTCCCCCCAGAGTAACCAGTGGCGTGCGTCTATCATCAGTTTCCTGCGTGCGTGGGCACAAGTAACTCTGAACAGGAAGAGAGACACCGTGAGACGTCTGGACTGAGAGCGGAAACTGCTGTGGCTTCTTGGTCGGCCTCAGAATGACAGAGTTCTGGGTTTGTTTCAGCTGCTGCATCGCAGAGCAGCCTCAGCCTGTGAGTACTAACGATGCTCCTCTATCTTTTCTCACTTTATATTTAATGGTGGTGGACACACAACTACCTCACACTTGTTGTGTCTCCCACATTTGTAGAAATAATCAGACTTTTACATGGTAAATTGTTTGGTGACATAACCTCCAGATAAACACATTCCACCGTTTGGCATGACACTTATTTAGATTCAATAAAATGTGTCGGGGAACAAGCGGCTGCTTTGTCACTTTTGCAGTCAGTCAGTCTGACAATGCAGAGATAAGATAAATGAAATGAACCATGACACCTTTTAAATAGTGAATAACCAGCCTCTGTCACATGTTGCCCTCACACTGATTGATTAGTAACGCTAGCCGGAATCTGTTTTCCTATTCAGAAACGACGGCGACGGATCGATCGCTCCATGATCGGAGAGCCAACAAACTTTGTCCACACCACACACGTCGGCTCCGGGGACATGGGTCTAGGATTGGCATCGGTAGGTTTATCTTTGATCCGTCGCTCCAGAATAATCCTGGAGAAGTCGTCATCTCATCATCACTTTGTGTGTTTAGGTGGACCTGGTTCAAGCCCAGATGAAATCTAAAGGAGGCTACGTACACGGAGGGTCTGAAGGTTCTCAGTTGTAACGAGGTGAGAGATGTTGTTTTCATCCTCGGGTCTGACCAACAGTTTTCAGTTCCTCATCATGGAGTGTGTTAACATGCTGACAGCTGTTTGTGGCCATGGTTGTCGTTAAAGGGAGGGACACACTTACGTGTGGACCGTATAATTGTAAATGTTTAACAGATTAGAATATAGAAAGTACCTAGTGTTTTATCCATGACAGTAGATGGTACATGATAGCAACGAAACGATGTCCAAAGAAAACTAATCGTTTCTGCTTTGATAAGGAATCTTAATTGCATAAATCAAGTTGGATTTGTGGGAGTTACTGACACTTTATTAGTGAGTCATAATATAAATATTGAAATGTGACCTGCCTGACTCCCATGTTGCGTCATCACTGGTAGATTGTGCTGCTCCAGTGTTTCATTCATTCTTTACTATACATAGGCATGTTTTATCTGGGCTCATTCCCGCCTGCATGAAGGAATGTACACTCTGTCCTATTCTGGATTCACTCAGTGCTGATGTAACTACAACCACCACTCTTCATGTAACGGTGACTCAGCTGCCACTAAATGTTTTATTTTTCAGTTAGCATGTTTTATTTCTATTTTGATAGATCTATCCCTGTTTGTGTGTGTTTTACTCCGATCCGCTGTGGTCCGCTGACTTCAGGCAACTGGATAAAGGTCTTGTACCTTTAATTGTTGATATTGGAAAATACCTTGATGTTTAAACTTCCATCGGCTGTCACCAAGGTTCAAGAGGCCACGCCCTTAATCATGCACAATTTTAAATCTGGATAGAATACAAATAACCATTTAACACAGGAGTATATGGAGATTGTCTCATTTATGGAGTCAGCCTCAAGTGGCCACCCTGTGAACTGCAAGTTCCGCATTGGGCTCATCCGTCAGCAGAGGTTGCTGCTTGGTTAGAATTCATGACCAACTGTAGCCAGCCACAAGGCCGGGACCCTGAGGCAGTAACTTTAATGGAGCTGTCATGTCTTTCTATACAAACACCGTCTGTGGCCTGAACATGCAGAGAAATGTAAAAATGCTGAAGCTAATTCCTCCTGAAGGATTATCCGTTTGCTTTTTACAACAAACATCTGACACCTGAGGCGTCTGGGGTCTTAACATGTGTTCCCTTCTCCCTCCTCACGCAGCCCGGGTCTTGTGGAAACTACTGTTGTTGATATGAGGAAACGTTTTCAAAAAGCAGTTCTGTCTGTGATGGACGCAGGACCAAAAGATGAAACTACTGCTTTTCCATAATGTTGTACATATTTTTATTTTCCATTCCTCTTTTTTGTTCTTTGTTTTTTTTTAAAGAAAGCACTGCTATCCATTGCTGCCATACTGTTGCACTGTAAAGAGTAACTGTTAAAGATTAGATAAGAGGGTTTAGAAAGCGCATTAAATCTCAGTCCGACGTACGTATGCTTGTGTGTATGCATGAGGAAAATTATTTTCACAAAGATTTGCTCTCGTAGCCCATGTGGATGCCTGTATTTATTATCTGATTTGTAAACGGACCTCATGGTGGCTGGGCCACGCTGGAGATGTGGAACATTCAGTTTCTGTCTTTCTTCTCAGAGGTTGATCAAAGGACAGGTCGCAGGTAGCAAAGCAAAGAGTTCATCCTTTTATCCTGAAAAGTACTCAAACCAATTCTCTGAGTGACTTTCGGGGTCAAAGATTGCTGTTTTGTAATAAACTTGAAATGAGTAGAGTACACTGGACCATACATTGTACACTCACACTTGCTTAGGAATTTCGCATTGATTTCAACTGTTTTTTTATATAAATATATTCATCTAGATTTGAACCATATAGAATTTTAATAAAGTATGAACTTCCTAATCTGCCTTCTGAAGTCATCTTCATTATTGTTTTTTACTAGTTTTATTTCTAGCTTTAAAAGATTCATATTTTTATATACTTTTCTTTTCGTAGATTAAAATGTAAACTTGAAAGAACCAAATTACCATCAGCATCAGGTTTCTTTACCCACCACCACCCATGTTTTTGCTTAGTTGAAACATCTGTTCATTTGTACTGTACATGTAGTGGCTTCACAGACGATGTCGTGTGACTTTAAATTCTCTGTTTCATTCTTGTAAATGTTTCAGTGATTCTGTCCTTTTCAAAACCTGAATGTTGATTCGCCAACATCTGACCCTCTGTTGCTGTAGTGTTTGTGATTGCATCGCTTTAGAGTTAAAAGTAGTCATGCAATTATTTAAAACCTCTGTATGTATATATGGATATATTGAGATAGTATGTCTTAAAGGTACAGTGTGTACGATTTATGGAAGAATATTTTCATTTCTATCGGCAGAAATTATCAAATTATAGTGGTGTTTTATGAGTGTATAATCACCTGAATGTATTAATTGTTCATTTCATTACCCCAGAACGAGCCCTTTACATTTACCTGGAATGGGTCCTCTGTGTGGAGGCAGCCATTTTGCACCGTAGGAAAACCTTTTAACGTTAACTCAGCGCCTCCTACATGCTTGGAGGGGAAGGGAAGGGGAATTCAGCCGCAACATGCAAATTCACCACCATGTGTCGCTAAATCATACACACTGTGCATTTAAGGACCATCGGTTAGATTATACCCAGCTCTGCAGGGTGTGCGAACCACCGTTTTTGAAAACTTCAATTAGTATTAAGGACCAGCAGCTCTAAAAGACTGACCATGTTTCTCTGCTTTGTTGTTGCTTAGCTTAGCATCAGTGTTTATCTCTTTTTATGGACCGGCTCTCGACTTGTTGCCCCCTCAACAGTATCATTGTATGTCGTCCAAATTTCCTGAACCAGGCTCTATTTTATTTGAAACTTCATTTAGAGAGAGAGAGAGAGAGAGAGAGAGAGAGAGAGAGGTGGGAGGTACAGAGCACACACCAGCAGGCCTGGATCTATTATTACACCTGATTGTTTGTCCTCCATGTGCATCCTGTGATTCAACAACAGAATGTGATTGTATTATTAAGTTGAACTGAAACGTCCGCGTAGATTGTTTTAAAACGAGTGCTGTTGTAAACTATCATGAAACAAGAATGAAACCTTTGTTGGTGCCATGCAACAGAAGAAAAGAAAAGTTTGAATTTGTACAATCCAGTAGTTAAAAGTCTATTTTCCATCACTCACTTGACACGTTCAGTGAAGTGATCCATTGTCACAAAGGTCTGTGTTTTGGTTTCAAAGTTTCTGTTGTACTTCCTGTGTAGATCATCATCTAAATATGTGTATAACTAGATCTTTTAGTTTCCAGCTTTAGGTTAAATGCTTTGTCTGAGTGTGTGTGTGTATGTGTGTACGCCAGACATGCTGGCATTGCAGTATGAATATGTGACCAGCAGGGTGCGTTGTTGGACTGCTTGAATGTGATTTACCTTCTGGGATTCAGGACTTTCCTTTTTTTATGAGAACGACAATGATGATGATAATGATGATGATGATATTGTAAATACAACACATGAACATAATGGATCCATGGTTTTATTTGTATTCGGAGTCGTACACATTTTCAGTTTTTTTTCTTTCCCCGAGGATCATGGAGCTCCCACACTTTGGGAAACTCATCCGACTGCATTTTTCAGAATAAATGAGAAATAAATATTATCTGTTGATGTTTGATTGACTGTGTTTTCCATGATTTCACCTCAAGTCAGAAATACCTACATCTGTGGGGATCAGATCAGGAATCTGGAAATAACTCGCCATCATACTAAAGATGATGTATTGGTTTATCGTGTTAGCATCAGAGGACCAATCCGCAACACCACTTTTTACCACTAGAGTGATTAAGGAGCCGCTAAAGAGCTTGTGAAGAGGGTTGAATATAAGGAGTAACAGTTTGAGGAATGTTTACTGCTTTTCTTGAATAGATTTGCAGTCTGCATAAGAGCAAAAGGACACACACTATGTTGTTATTAAAACAAGTTATTCAAACTGTTGATGAAAACAAAATCAGTGTGAGTATCTCCTGGAGATTCACTCTGCACTGGAATGATGACACATGTAGTGTATGCATTGTACCGTACATCCGAATATGATCCGAGCAACATGTTCCAACGTAGCGCGCTCTGCTCTGAGACGACATGTTATCTCTTTACTCTGTGAGCTGTGATGAGAGCTTGGTCTCACTTCAGTGAGTCTGAGTCACTGAACCGTGGTGAAACCCAGGTGATGATGATCCGATTCAGAACACTCAGGGATGGAAATAAAACCATTATCGAATCAGTCGAAAATATGAATGAAAAATAAAAGTAGAATAGTTTGTATAAAAGTCTAGATTAAGTATAAATGGAAGTGTCGTTTCCACCATAATGTAAAGTAATTGTACGTTTGACAAGATGTAATGTGATGATGGAGCTTGGTGAAAGCTTGGCTTGGAACTGGATCCAAGTCTCGGCGTGTTCAGCAGAGACCGAGCCACCGACAGACTCTTGACAAAGCAAAGTATCTGTGTGTTTGCCTGCTCCTGTTTCTCTGTGTCAGCAAACACACAGCAGGAGGCCGAGGCATCACGCAGGTTATGGATTCAAACACTCAGGGAGCCGCTGGTGCACAGCTGGGTTTGCTGGTGGTTCGTGGACCAGTCAGAGAGCTCCTTGAAGTGGTGTGGACCAAACAGATCGGTGCAGTTCTCTGTGTGCAGGAAGTACGAGGCATCATCATCCGTACCTGCAGAAAACAAGAATACATGTCAACACACATGTAACAAAGATTCTATTCTATTCTGGTGGAATAGATGTAGATCGAGTCATGCACTTGAGTGTCTGTCAGTCAACCAACCAATCAATGAATCTATCAGTCAGGTAGTATATGAAATATACACATGTGTGTGTGTCCATGTTTAGTGTCTTACTGTGCCAGTGGTCCCACAGTGTGTGAGTTCTCCACTTCCTGTGTTGTTCCGTGTCCCTGTGGTTCCACAGGTCAGTGTCGCCCAGTTGATCCACCAGCTGAGACAGAAACAGCAGACATCACCCACGTTAGAGGAATAACACTTCTTATTGTTGTTGTTGTTGTTGTTGTCATCGTCAATGAAGGGTGTGACACCTTAAACACTGCCTCGGTCTGCTCCTGCTCCTCGGGCTCCGCCTTCCACGTCCCTGCACATCATCAACACCACCACCACCATCATCATCTCTCTCATCTTTTCACATCAATCTGCCACAAGTACAAACCCACTCACCCTGAGTGTGGGAGCTGAACATGTCCCCCGCAGGGGTCTCGACCCTCTGCGGTGAGTCTGGGCGCAGCCGTGTGGTCGCGTGTGACCACGAGTTGTGTGTTTCATTTCCTGAGGCGGTGAGTGTGTGTCTGGCTCTGCTGAGCCGCAGCCCTGCCACAGGAGAGAGGAACAAACACATGAGGCCTCTCGACAGTGATGTCATGGTGCAGGTGTGCGACACGAAGGCCTACCTCTCCCGCGCCTGAGTGCCTGTGAGCAAGGCAGCATCCTGTACACTCTGTGGGCATTGCTGCCTCTCTTCCTGCTGTGCTCCTGCAGCTCACAGACGTCGGGCAGAGAGTTCAGAGCACAGCGGAAGTTTGCCTTCCACGTCTTTGGATCCGGCTCGTCTTTGCCTGGATGGTAACGTCCTGAAACGAACAAGCAACTCCTGAACTCATAAACCGGATTCCACAGTAAAAGGTGCAGTGTGAAAGCTTTGGAGACCTCCTGAGGTGAAGTTGCATGTTGTATCCATCACCTCACCCTTCTGAGCATGAAGGAGAGCCTTCAGTTGTCATAAAAACTCATCAGGTGTTTAGTGCGTCCACTCTGGGCTACTGTGAAAACATGGCGGCCCCCATAGAGAGGACCTGCTCCTCGTGTAAATATACATGAATGGGCTCATTTTAGGGTAATGGAGAACAAATAAAACATTTAGGAGATCATAAATTCATAGAAATATCATTATGTCAGTGTTATGTCATATTTTTAGAAGTGTGAAAAAAAATGACCAAAATCTTACACACAGCACCTTTAAAGGGTAACCGCATTTCCCCAGAACACACTCCAAGGTAAAGACACTTTTAAAGGTGTAACTTTATTGGTTACAATGAATGAACTTGTTGACATGAAACCTTCATATTGGGACATTACTCATCAGCCTGTGGTCTCAGTCATGTGAATTGAGTGGAGTCATACTTTGACTCAACGTGACCTCATCCACCGCGTGGGCCTTGGTTCGAAAACCACCACCTTTACATAAACTGTGTTATTGTAGTTATCGATATCTGTGTCAAAGCTGCTGCTGTTGAACTTTGACAGAAACACGATCCTCCTGCACAGTCACAGCGAGTCTTTTCCCATGTGCTGTGATTCAGGTAGAGTCACGAACCGTGACATTCCCAAGCCTCATTCAGGGATGTGTGTGACAGAAGCAGAAGATGGATTAATAATCCTCTCTACACATCGCTCTGGATTAAAACGAGCTTGAATCAGAACTGAGGGCGACAGTAGGTTCACCTACATGTTTGGAAGTTGAGCTGGCATCCACTTGCAACGTGCAACCTCACCACTAGATGTCACTTCAGACTATCAACCGCCAGTTCCACCGTTTACTTGTTTTGGGCTCCCAACATTTTGATGCTTAGTTTGATTATGATAAGAATGTGGTCGGTCTGGAAAGACGAAGACTAAGCAAAACAAATATGTTCCCTGGTAACACTGTCCAGATTGATTTCTAATTGCATTAAAGGTGTAGTTTGTAAAAAAAAAAATTGCTGAAATTAATCAGTCAGCAATAATGGAATATTAAACACTTAGACTGATATCTTTGTGTGTAAAATCATATTCATGTATGAATTGAGACCTCTATATTTACATCAGGTGCAACTCCTCTCCACTAGAGGCCACCACTTTGCAATATCAACATGCAATATGCAACGTACCCCATAGATGTCATGCGATCCTACACCCTTTGTAATGAAAGATTATCAAATACATGATCTAACTCATATGTGCCTCGGGGGTGTGGGCTGACCTACATTGTATTGAGAGCATAATACCAATGTAAACAAAGTACAGATGTGAAGAAGAAGAAGAAGAAGAAGAAGTGATGGAGACACAGGTGGTGTGTGGCAGTGCAGCTCCTCACCTGTGTGAATGGCCCAGCTCCTGAAGAGAGTGGCATCTTTGTCAATACTCCAGCCGTGACGAGCCGCGTGAGTCCATGGGATTTGAAAGATCAGCGCGGACTGTACAACGACAAACAAGAGCCAGGACTCACTTGTCTGACCTTTTGACCTCAGTTGTACAGAATATGAATGTGCAGGTGAGGTGCTGGGTTTGTACCTGGTCCAGCCAGCTGACCCCCGGATACCTCCCCGAGTGGATCTGCTCCTCCAGCCACGGCCTCAGCCTCAGTCGTCCCGGTTGCTGCATGCTGCCGTCCCAGTGTCACGCGTGTGCGCAGGCGTGTTCAGTGCAGTGACAGAACCGTTCTGTGGTGCCACATCGAGCCAGAGGTTTCTCTGGAACACCGTGGCTCCGCCCCTGAATTCTTCCAATCTCAACCCACTGCTCTGCCTAAGTGGCATCTCCAGTTTCAGGAAATACAGTAGACTGAGTTCCCATGAGTGATGCTGGGCCAGATCATGACACAGCGGAGAGTTATGAGGATGTGTTTGTGTGTTATGATGAACTCGGCGTAATCTGTAGAGGAAAACATGTTGAAAATGAGACGTATAAATGGCTCTCTCTTTCATTCATTGTTGTCCATGTGGCTGAGTATGAAGTCACTGTAGCAGCAGTGGTGTGTATTTATTAGGGCCACTAGGGGGACATAGTTATCGTAATACTGTCAGTGACAGCTGGGCAGCTTCACATGTTACGTCACTTACGTCACTATGTCAGATGAGTTAATGACATCCTCCTATTCATTAATAAGGCACTTTACCATGTTTTGTCACTATCGCGTTCCTTAGGTCTCTGAAAGGCGCTGTATATAAATTCAAATTACTATTATTATTATTATTATTATTATTATAGTAGTGAGTACAAGACAAATATGATTCAAATCCCAAATTCAAGATTTCCTGTTGAATTTTTTATTTTATATAAATCATATTGTGTGCCAGCTACAGCTTAAGTTACCAAACAAACACGATGTCCTGCACAGATCCTGGTTTCAACAATTCAAAATGAGGAAGGAAAAGCATTTTGTGCAATTTCCTACCTTTCCTAAGATGTTTCTGTAAATAGTTTCTGTTAAATTAAGATAGCAATCTCAAGTTAGCTATTTGCAAATATGTGAAAAATAAACTGAATAAAATCAATATCTAAATGTTGTTATCTTTACACTAAATGACCACATCAACAATCACCGAGCCAGTTTCAACAAGTTTTTTTTTTGTTCCATTATAGTAACATTACTATCACTGCCAGTTCAAACCAGGTGTTATGGAGAAACAGGTTTCCCCATTGACATGGTGATGATAAAAGAGTGTGTGTGTGTGTGTGTGTGTGTGTGTGTGTGTGTGTGTGTGTGTGTGTGTGTGTGTGTGTGTATTTCTGTAGAGGCTTGTGAGCATTTCCAGAGAAGAGCTATGAGGAAGTAACTTCACTCAGAGTCTGAGAAGAATGACTGTTTTGTTAGGGCATGTTTTAGACACACAGTCAAAGTCAGGATTTAAGAGTGAGACACAATACTTGGTTTTATATACATATACTGTATATATACAAAATATATAAATAAAATCAACATAACTGCATGTAAACATAATGTACACAGGTGCAAAGCAAGCTCCAATCCCTATTTTTAAGTGCAAAAGTGTCTTTGGTCAAATTTGATCAAAGTGTCATTTTCATGCTTTGCAACTAATACTAAACAATCCGTCAGTCAGAGCTCAGTTACCATGGTAACGGCAAGCTCTACCAACCATGTCGCTGATGATTCTAGGATGAGTGAAATTCAGCCGCCAGTAAACATCAGTCTGAGTCCCTGAATTCATCCAGAGGCAGGATTAATAGAACTTAACTCAGAGCTACACTCTCTCGTAGCCACTGTCTGTGAACGCTGCTGGCGGCTGGTCAGCAGAGAGCAAAGAGAAGAAGGCTCTCTGGGGCTCCGGGAGACACTGACCACTCAGGACTCCCTTCGGGGAATCTGGAATCTGCTCCACTGGGTGTTTGTCCAAACATTCCTCCATCTCTGGGACCGGCTGTGACACCAGACTCTGAAAGGACAGGTAGGAGTCGTCCACCAGGGGGAAACTGTTTGGGGCGCTCAGCCCGCAGCGGGGGACGTCATCACATTTAGCGGCCATCTTGCTGCCCGTCGTCTCAGCGGCGCCCTCGCCTCTGCTCGCACCTCCGGCCTCGACCGCGGGATCACGGGAGGGGATTGTGTTGGTGCCACTGGAGCAGGAGGACAGACCCGGATCGGCGCCGCACGGCTGATCCAATATGTCCAGCGAGGACGAAAGCGCTGGCGAGAAAACAAGAGCTGGAAAAGCTGGCGCCCCTTGATCGGGGCAGGTCGCCATCTCCCCCTCGACAGAGTGATACTCAGACACACACACCATCTGTGTCGGCGCCTCAGAGCGGTCACTCATCATCGGAGGTGGAAAGATGGGGTTGACGATCAGATACGCCTTATTCTCAAAGCTCAACTGTTCCAGGGCTGCGGTTGTCGGGCCCCAGGGGGCGTGGCCTAAACCACCAGCAGCTGGGTTGGATGCGTTGGGCAGGGGGCTCACGGGTGAGATGTTGGGGAAGACCTTCCGGAGGGCCTCGTGCTGACAGGCGGTGAAGTCCGGTATTTCTGAGTTGGCGTAGCTGAGGCACGAGGAGCCGGTGCTGAATCCACTGCTCTGCTCCATGTTCCCACTGTGAGTGTCGCTCAGTGTCTCCTTCATCCTGATCACACAGACACAGCTTCATTACAACACGTCACAGACACTCCCACTGTCGCGCTGAAGCTTCCCGTCAGACACTCTCACCATGATTTGCTGTCGCATGGAAGAAGGAGCTCGACGCTGACGGACGAGGTGATTGACAGCTCAGGCTTCAGAAACTGCGGGGAAGCACAAACGTGGTTAAAGCTCGAGGTGTGCCCATCATCTCTCGGGTTTCCTTTTGAAGTTCATTTGAATTTGTGACATCCGCCACTTGTTTTCAACACTCTGCAGAGCTCAAGCCCCGCCCTCACAGAAAAGCCCAGGCTGCTAATCGACGCATTAAACTCATGGATGAATTCACAGAATAATAGTATTAATAGTTACAGTGATGCCAAATTCAAACAGTTCTAAACCCAAAAATCTGAAAATAAAACATTTCCTTATGCAAGGGGCAATAATTAAAGGTACAACTTTCATAACAGACGACTTTCAAGTCCTGGAATCATTTCTCTGAGGAAGCTTTACAGGAAATCAAAGAGAATTCCAGGAAACTGAAGGAGCCAGGTCACAGCCGATAGGAATACCACAGAAACGCTAACATTCACAAACACCGACTTTACATTATGGGATGTCTCACCTCTTGTTTGTATGGATGTATATGAAGGTTTGGATATGGGCAATTGTCCCAAATCTTCTTCACCCTGAAATGGAACAAAGACAACATGTCACACATGAACATCACCCACCTGCGTCACAGAGTTCAAAGGAAAACAACGCTCAGTGTGAATGAGGAAGTGATCTCCTCTCTTCTTCACCACTTACTTTACATAACAGTAAACTGCAGCTCCGGCAATGACCCCGGCAACAACGCTGAGGCTGATGATGAGAGCCAGGAGCAGGGAACTGTGGGAGATGGCTGTGGGAGGGTACATTTGAATATCGTTTATATATTTCGACATCGACCTGAGCTTCAACATACTCGGACAAAGGAAGGCTCTCACGGTTAACGCTGCATGTTGCATGCATATTAAATGCTAATATAACAGTGGTCAGCAGGTGGCGCTGTGCGGTGACTATGCCCCAGTGCCTTGAGAGGGTACTGTCACGAGATTTTGGCCTTGAATGTATTCATGGAATCGGATACTGTGCCGATCATGTGACCTCACTCGAGTCTATGGAAGTTGCTTGCCCTACTTAGTTCCGGGTTATGTCGGATTTATGTTGCAGTACCACGAGTGGCCACTGGGAAATATTTGCTGCAAGTCTGAGGGGAGGTGCTGTATCCTGGTCTGGTCACTCATACATGGTTTTAGCCCACGTGCGAGTGAATCTGGCACCCACCCCTTTGTCCACTGCTTCCATATCTGAGTGACAAATCTCTTGGTGGTAATTGACCCAGGTCAATTACCACCAAGAGGTGCAGGGGCTGAGTGTAATAATGGCCAGTAGATGGCGCTGTGCAGCGGATAGCACTGAGTTTGCGTGTTGGTGCTGGTGAACATAGAATCTCCAAACATAGGGTGACGCTTACGTGTTGTGAATTCAAACTCCTCGCTGCTGTCGCTGAACCTGCCACTCTGATTGTAGAAGCTTCTCACGCGGACCAGGTAGGTGGAGCTGGACTCTACGTCGGCAGCGGGTATTTCAAAAATATTCAGTTTGTTAATCGTGTTTGGTCTGATTCCGGAAAAGACCTGGGGCAGAGAAATGACAAAACGAAACGCTCATGCCTGCTCTGTCGTGGTGTTGCGTCACGTGACCTCGCTCTTATACCTTTTCTTGCCCTCCTTTCTTTTTACGGACTGTCACTTCAGCTGTCAGGTTCTTGTCCACAATGCCCTCCATGTTGCTCTTCCACGTGACTTGAAATATCCCGTTGCTTTCGTTGACTGACGTGATGGTTGGGGTTTTGGGTTTGACTGTGAAGGGAGAAGAGGAGCAGAGTGATTGAGTTGCATTGTGTGATGCAGCCGTCTACTCGCTGCAGGCGTTTGAACTCACTGTTTTCTTTGACTCCGACGAGTTTGGACTCTTCGATTCGGCCTCCTCTCAGAACCGATATCGTGTGATACTCCAACAGAATCGCAAGAATCGGGATCGAGCAGCAGCAGCAGTGCGCCCTGGGGGGAGGACACTGAGTGGGAACACACTGCTTTACGCTGCGGACACAGGAGAACACACAACACGAGCTGAGTTTATCACATCTCTGCCTTCTCAAGAGTTTGACAGCGCACGTTCAAAACAAGTCTGTAAACCACAACGGCCTCTGAAGTCCTGTCCCTGCACAAACTAAACTACTAAACAACTCACCCCTCGTGTTCACTCTCCAGAGTCAAACTGTGTTCGGGGCAGTTCTGGGACTCAAAGGCACATGAGATGAGACCGTTCCAGTCGATGGCGCAGTCCAGATGTAGATCTGTGTGGTTACGGATTTCTGTACCACACGGACGGAGCAGACAGGTGGAGGTGAGAGGAAGTGACTACTACAACCTTTGAATCACCACAATCATCAGACTATGTTCTCGCACAAGGTTTACATACTACTACGATTCAATAGCTCCACTACAAAACACTGCACTACAACAATACACAGATAAATGTTATACAAAACACAACCAGGCTAAATATAAACACATGTCTCAAAACACAAGCACATTGGACAAAACGGTAAAATCACACACAGTCCTAAAGTGTGATGGGCCCGGCGACATTTAGCAAAATGATCATACTACATATCAATGCGCCCATCAACATCACACAAAACACAAGCAGATCAAATGTCACATGTCACAAAGCATTAGGTTCCTCTGAGCACAAGCACCAAACACGAGATGTACATGTTCAGAGTGTTTAGTGAAATGCAGTGTTTTGAGTTGTTGGTGTGGTGCTTTGTGTCGTGTTCTAGTGTTTTTATGAAATGTTGTGTTTTATGAAACGTCTCGGTGAGATGTTACAAACGGACTAAAAGAGCTCCAGTGTTTGTATTCGGCACTCACCGGGCAGACATGTCACAGGAGTTCTACTTCCTACGAACACGATGAGGAGCGGGATACTGAGACTCATCCAGTCGGATCTGGAATCGAACACAAGCAGCAGTTTATTCACTGTACATCAACATATGTTGGTGACGTCACGTGTAGATGTTTCCTACCTGCGTAGATCCAGGCTGAGGCCGTACATCTTGCTGTCGCGCTGTTGTAAGTTGTGATGCGTGGTGAGGACGTGTAGACTCGGTCCCTCTGTCTCTTCCTAGTATGGAGGCGTGGCTTTAACTGTAAATGTTGCGCCGAACATTCGCTGGAAGTTCGTCCCACTTCCCACGCACGCAGTCAACGGTGCGCAGGGGTGCGAGGCTCCACCTCCGACGGCCACCGTGGGAGTGTAAACACGGAGTAAAGAAACCATGGAAATGTTCATTAAAAATAGACCACGACATCATAACGACAGTATTGATAGACCGTCTGTATCACACACTTTATTTATCTTTATCATTCATATTATTATGATGATTGTTGTTGTTGTTATTATTATTGTTATTATTATTATTGTTGTTGTTGTTGTTGTTATTGTTGTTGTTATTTTTTCATTATTATTATCATTATCTTATTTAGGAGGGGGAGGGGATCCAGACATTTTTTGGAAGTCTTCAAAGTTTTTCTTTTAGTTTAATTTATTTATTTATATATTGAATAGAGTCTTATTTTGAAAAGCCTCTGGCCGGATGTGTGAAGTGAACTGGTGCGTGGCCGAGGATGTCTAACTCCGAGTTTGATCAATCACGACCTTTAAAGCTCTGGATCGCTCTAAGGCGACTCGACAAAAACGGTCCGTAGATATATACGCTTTGTTTTTCCATTTTTACTTTCATCGTTTCATTTGTTTCAGTTTCTGCTTTAGTTTGTTGGTTGCCTGTAACCATGGCAACCAGCTCAGTTAAAGCTTTGAAGTCGATATGGGGGTTAAGGGCTCATCTCTTTTCATAGCATGATGTAAATCGATCATTCACGCGTTTTTTAATTGTGTTTGTCTTTTTAAGTCGGTAGATGGCGCTGACATATATATCCATTCATGTCCAAGAGGATAAGAGCAGCTGCATCTGACTGTTGAGTGTCAAGACATTACTTGACCGCACACGAGCACAATGAAAGTGATGCATAATAAAGTACAGAGATATAAATATAGTACAATGTGGTTGTAGATGACAGAGTGGTGGCTCTTCGAGAGGTGTCCATCCCTCCAGCAGCTGATGTTACCATGGTGACACAGGTGAGGTTCCACTAGACTGTCCATCATCCATCCATCCATCCATCCATCCATCCATCCATTCATCCATCCACTCATCCACCCATCCATCCATTTAAAAACAGAACAGAATGAATTACCTGCCAAATTTGCTTTGATGTGACATCTTGTGCATTTGCAGATCATCACCACAGCCTTTGGACTGAACTCTTGTGGTGCTGTGTTAAAGGTGGAGTGAGAGTAATAAATAAATACATAAATAATAAATCAATAAATCCATGATGCGCTGGAGTGCTTCCCTCTGTGTGCAGATGAGGAACCACCGTGGCCGTCTGATCCCTCTGAACAGTATGATTCCTGCTAACAGCAAACACATGTGAGCAGTCACCGTCTGTGAAGCTCTGGATCTCCTCTCACCTGTTCATACAGTAGAACTCTGTACATCTATATAACACATCTTTCCCCACAGCCCGTACGTGCTTGAGGTAGCCCAGACTTTTCAGCATGGTAAGAGCAGGATTCATTCACTCTTTCCATAGTGCACATCAAAACATGATCAGTTGAATTATTCCAAGAAGAAGGCATTTTTTGAAAGTGAATGTTGTGTATATTGTTCTGTTCCTATAGTGCGCCCCAAGCCCAGAACTATTCCCGTGACTGTGATCAACAAAAGCATGAAGACCAGGCTGCATACCATTGACAGGAGGGTATGGAAGCTGGTGCTTTAATCAAACCATCTGGATTACCTTTAGTTTCTCATTTTGCTTGACCCTCTCTCCAACCACCTAATCCCAGTGTATTATTTCAGATTCAGAGACTGGAAGACCTCCTGCCTCAGATTAAGCTCAGACGTAATGAAAAGCTCGGCCAGGTATTTCCACCCACATTTTACAAATGTGGGCACAATGTTGAAATCGTGAAAGTGATATTTTACC
>JAFBJT010104530.1:0-18773 GCA_016785325.1 Chascanopsetta lugubris
GGGGGGGGGGAATCCGATTTCTGCAACCTGGGGGAGCTGTGGCGCCAGGCTGTTAAAGCCTGCTCACCATGAGGACGGGCTACATATGGACTGTAATGCGCAAAGGCTGGCGTGTGCTGAGATGAAAGTGGAGGGAGCTAACAGCCTTGGTAATGGATTACACCGAACTGTAGTGTCAATTCAAAACTGATCCACTTTATACAGTGGGTCAAGTGTGTGTGTTTGTGCGCGTGCGCTCCAGGAAATACAGTCATAGTTACAAAATGTTTGATATTTAATCCATAGACTGTATATGACGATCCACATAGTGTCCAACCCATAGGTTTCTGCAAAGAGCTTATGAGGCTCATTGTGGGCAGTTCTACATTGCTGATACCCAACTTGCCCTAGTTCCTGGTTCATCCAAAAATGGGCAAAGAGGTGGAACTTTAATACAAACAAGAAACTGCAACTCCTCTGAAGAACTGTATTTGATCAAAAAAGAGCCTTTGAATGGCACCCTACAATGTCATACATTTTGAAAATGCACTCAAATGAAAAACAAACTGTACCATACCACTGACAAAGTATGTTATATGAGGCTTTTAGATAGGGATAACATGATTGACAAAATACAGCTTGCAGGTACGTGACATAATTCAGGGGGGGAAAAGCCATAAACTGGGAGGAATAAAGTAACATCACAATGAACCCACAGCAGGCTAAGGCATGCATGACAATAGTCAAATTGTTTCTGAGCACGAACTGAGTCCAACACAAAGACAGAAACACATGCCGTGGCTCCAGGAAGATTTCAGGCTCAGTCGTACGCCGGCAATCCAAAGAGCTGAGGCTGAAACTCAGCCATGCTCCTGAGTCTCAGCGTGGCCTCCCGGGTGAGGCTGGGATCTAAGTTGTCGTCGGGAATCATCACCACCTGCATCCCGGCTGCCAGGGCCGCCTTCACGCCATTGGGAGCGTCTTCAAACACCAAGCACTGAGCAAGGACAAGGGAGAGGGAAAACAAAAGTGATATTATCCTATAAGCCTATTAGGCTTCTACAGGATTTCACCCCGGCAGATGCTGCCGAGCCGACGGTGAAACACAAACATGGGAAAATGTAGAACACGCGCAACCATTTTCATTTTCTCTGTGATGAACCTGACACCACTCGGAGCTGAACTGTTTACCGCTGCCAGAGGAAATATCCATTTAATCTGCAGTTTGACGCAGAATGCCCCCTGCAGCCTGGCTGCACTGCCTTTGTTTATAGTTTCAGGAATGCTCCTTGACCTCCAAACTGATGTGAGGGGCATATCAAGAGGCTGCATTATAGAAAACAGTTCACAGAAATAATCTTACAAGGTTTCATCACATTGTTGAGAGGTTTTGTTGAGATGAAGCAACTCATTAATGCCCCCGGAGGCAGAGAAAGGTTGCGTAAGGACTTGATTGTTTACACGACTCTAAAATCAGTCCACAACGGTAGTAGGACCTCTCTATAGAGGCGGCCACTTTGCCACGAAAGGACACTCTTAAAATCGGAGTCTTGGCATCATACCAAATATGTCTATGTATTGCCGTTGGCCTGGCCACCCCGTTATACCACTCTTTACCACAAGAGTAAGCAGTGAGCCACCACAGCTTCCAGTCGGCCTCTACATGGGCTGATATCATTCTGATTGCCATGTTGGCTATGATTTCATTCATTGTTGCACAATACCACCATTTGCGATTGATACATAGATTCATCTGAAAGAGCAGATGGTCAAAGTGCATTGAATAGAGGTTAAAAGTGTAGTAGCCATGGGATGTAGAAATGGCATTGAGTAGTTTTAGTATCCATTAGAGTGCAGACGGATAAACAAGTCAGCAAGTTGTTTCTCATCTGGTCCTGAAAGTCAATAATAAATAAAAACCGTCAAAATAAAATGACGGTGGTCCTCACAGGACTGAACAGCAGCCTCCTGCCTGTTCTCCTCCTGCACGTTGTGAGAGTCTTCATCAGCCATCCATTTATGCACTAGTTCAATGATGTATTCTTCAAGGACTGCGTGTTCACTCTGTAGCCAATCATTGGTGAAAATAATCAAGGACAGGCCGGCAGTCTATCACAAGCTAGACAATATATATTCATTTGTATACAAATGTGTTATTCCACTGTTTTCAAAGTCATATTTAAATTCTTTTTCACAGTATGAATGAAAAACATTGTTTTGGCTTAGCGTTGAGGTGCAAGGTCACTTGTGCTTGAATGGGAAACGCCTCTTTGTTTTCCTCATTATTCCCCACATTGAGTTGTGAATTCATTATGGGGTTAAATCCAGGCTTTAACCTTTGTGGTTGAAACAGAGCTTCAGTCTGAATGAAGGAGTCATAAAGTGAGTGTAAAGCTCTACACAAGCAACCGAACGCTAAAGCCTGAAAGACTCGGGGGCCTTTGTTCATGGCAACTCTAATGCTAAGGTAGAATAAAGGGACCTCCTCCAGTCCCTTTAAATCCTAATTGACTTCTGTGATGTCACTAAGCCTGAAAGTGGATGACGTTGAACAATGACAGCATGGACCCTCTGTTGCGCACTCTCAGTGCTTCCGCTAATTCCCTTGAATGGGAGCAATTAAAACCAGTAATTACCCAATGAGCTCGTGGAATGACCCTTTAATCTGATTGCAAGGCGTGGTATTGAAATGGATGAACACAGGCATTGATGTATTGCTGCGCACTGTGACAGCTCAGGTGGATTATGAATGGAAGTTATAGAGAATACCTAGATTATATCTTCGCACTAAGCATGGGCATCAACCCAGGGTTTAATGTTATTTATGGCACCGACACCGTTACAATGTATAAACATTATTGTCCATTTATATGAGACTCAAACTTCCAATCTAATTCTCTTAATCCAACGTGGATGCATCGGGCGCTCAGCAGCCATTGTTCATCATTCAATGGGCATAAGTCCTCCGATCGATAGCACAACTCACAGGGAGATGGGATGTTCAATCTAAGATTGCCCCCTCCTTTCTTGCTGAACAAAACAAAAACTTTGCTTCTGCAAAATAAACATTGTCAAACTCTTAGAAATTTGCAGAGAATACAAAGTAACCTTGATTATTTAACAATTCGAGCAAAAAAGGAGGCATTGGCCCAATGGCAACTGACAAGGACAGAGATTCCCTTCAGGCAAAAACTGCACCGTATCGCGGCATTTTAAAGTCAGACAAAAAGAATGCTGCTTCAAAGTGATCCCAAAACTTCCTTAACTTTCCTCTGTGACAAAATGCTGCACCCTTCGCTTCATAAGCTGCCATGGAAGATTTACAACTCATCCACAGGCCCGCACCCAAACACATGCAAGATTCAACAGGGCCGCTGCAATCTGGATTCACCGTGGATGCAAATCAGCATCGGTGTCTGAGACGAGACAGCGTGTATGTGTGGCCGTAAACCGAGTGTGTCTGGTGAAGGTGCACCTTTGCTATTGTCTCACAAAACAACAACTGGCCCACTAACAAAGCTACAGCTCCTTCAGGGGAGCTCGTTATGGCGAGATGACAGTGGCTGATGCCTGTGTGCTGTGATCTGGAGAGGGTCCAGGCCTCGACTGGCTGCAAACACTGCTGCTGGCTGTTTGACTTTGGTTCAGAGTGAACGCCCTCGACAATGAGCGCCGTCCCTTTACATTTCATGACGGTTGAAGGCGAGAGATCATCAGAGAGATCATTTCTTTATGGGCAAAGATCAGACACTGGATTGCAGCCAGAGAGGCCTCGTGGTGTTGAGTACAACAATGTAATCAAAGTATACAATCTCTGCTCCTTTGTGTAATTCTGTAAGCAATCCCGGGTGGCCTTGTTATTTCTATTGTCTTTCTCAATACTCTCCAACAGGGGTGTCAAACATACGGCCTGCGGGCCAGAACAGGCCAGCCAGAGGGTCTGATCTGGCCCGTGGAATAGCAATAACAGTCTGGGCAACATAATGAAGATACCAATGGATTTATCATTGGCAATACCAACAAAATACTCAGAAAGTGAGGTCTGCCTGTTGTATCACTTTTTCACCACTAGAGTGAGTCATGAGCCAATACTATGGAGTATATACGTATTTATCCAATAGCTGCTATGAACAAGGGCCTATAGTCTCAGTCTCTCTCTCTCTCTCTCTCTCTCTCTCTCTCTCTCTCTCTCTCTCTCTCTCTCTCTCTCTCTCTCTCTCTCTCTCTCTCTCTCTCTCTCTCCTCTGACATTGTTCGGATAGTAGCCGTAGCTACAGTAGAGCAATGATTAGACTAATAAATCTCTGGTGGATTTATTGTTAAAGCACCGAGAAAACAAGGTGTTAACCGGTGAATCACCCATTGAATTTGAAATGTGCCGTGGCTGCTTCAGCTAAGCAGCTCAGTCATCATGTGACATTAAGGTGAAGGCCATGTGTCTACTGCATGTGTGACAATCTGTCCTGCTGACAACTTAACATGGCTGTAGATTGAAAATGTCAAAGTGTCCGGCTAAGACAACACTTTATAGTATTTGCTGTGTAGTGCTGATGTCTTTTTCCGAAACAAGACACGGTGTTTTGTTTTTTTACTCTACATAAAAGAGCAGGGTCCTCCATGCTATTGTCTGTGGCGGTGCTATCATGTTACTGTGATATGGTACATTTCACTTACAGGTCAGTGCATATTATACATAAAGATATATGAGATACTTTGAGGAGCATATTTCACACACTATAATCCATCATCCAACTAAGTCATCGATGATTGACTCGCTTGCTGTGCGTAAAACGATCACGTGCTTCACTCAGAAGACAACAACAGCGGCGGCGCCAATAAAATATGGCTGTTGTTGCAGTATGGATGCATGGCCGATATATGATGTGAAACATCAACAAGCTGACACGCTCATATTATGTATGTCAAGCACATACTATGTGAACACACACCAATGAAAGTGGAGGCGCTTGTGCGTCATGCATGTGTTTGTGTCCTGCGTGTGTGTGTGTGTGTGTGTGTGTGTGTGTGCGTGTGCGTGTGCGTGTGCAGTGAGTGAATAAGCGACAGTGACAGATTGCACACCGCATCTTCCAAATGATCCCAGGGCCTGAGGCAGCTCGAGCATGGGATGTGTAACATTTCATCATTTCTGTTGTGGAGAGCAGAAATAAAGCCAGTGTTGATGATGGACGGACCTTTACTGTGGAGGAGAGGAATTTGGAAAGTTTGAGTGTTTGTTTAGATGTGTGTGTGTGTGTGTGTGTGTGTGTGTGTGTGTGTTTCTATGGTCAAATTCTACCAAGCATCTTAACAGATTGATAGAATATTAATATCAGATCCTCTGTTTTCATGTAGATCTGCCTTGCAGGAAAAGGAATATGCACAAAAGAGTTTGAATTCTTTTGAAAATACAAGCATCTGTGTCGGGCAGATTTGAGAGGCCAGGAATGAGTTATTTTCCATTTAATTCTTTTTTTAGATATTGTTGATCAGCTTTATCAGCTGTACATAAATTATATTTGCATATCGTTATATAGGTAGAGTGAGAAACTTAGATATAATTCACCAATGTTTAAATACTTCAATTGTCACTGTTTGGACTTTAAGTCCACAGTTTCTACTTATCACTGCAATTTTTATTTTTATGTCTTGAATTGAGGATGAAAAAAGATATACATGGTCTTTTGAAAAAATATATACATGGTCTTTTGAAAAAATATACACATGCATTGAATTTTGTCAAACCATACACACAAATGAAGATCATATTTATATACTGTAAAAAGATACCAAATGAATCATTGAAATGATTCAGCAGGTTGTTGGGAGACTTTAAGCTGAAAAGGCTCTTTGTGAAAGTGGAGTTGTGTTTACTGACTAACAAAATGCAATCACAACAGAGGCAGCTATTACTGAGCACATTTTCATTAGGAGATAACTTAATGCCAGGGCTGCGTGAAGAGATTGCAATTGGCCCAAAGGAAAGCCAGCAGACGGCCCAGGGACTTGATCGAAGAAAAATAAATAAATAAATAAAAATCACCATTGAGCCAAAGTGAGTGTCTGCAACTCTCACCGCCATCCTGCTGCCCTTTGCTTTGCTTGTGATCTGAGGAGGACCCTGCAGCCGGCTTAACCCACACATTTGAAGTCAGTGGCGATAAAGAAAAAAAAAAAGGAGAAGGGACGACACTGAGTCTCCAAATGCGAGCGGAGCAACTTAAATGCTGGAATAGATAAGAGGGAGGCAGAATGTTGCAGAGTGCGGGCTAAGTGGTTTTAAATCAACCCGGCCATAGCTGCACTTTAAACCAATCACCAACCCATAATAGTTTGTCAGGGTTTATTCCAGAGGCTAACCTCCCAGTCAGTGCACCGGTGAAAAGCTCGCAGGATTGTTGGAAAGCTTTTTATGCCGCTCGCATCGTTCCCGAAGCTTCTCCATGACAACAGATGCAGCGGGTCCATGAGTGACCCTGGCAATGAGGCACATTCCAAACTCCGGACCGGAGAGAGATTAGATGGTTACAACGATTGATGCATGAATCACAGTGCACAGGCTGCAGCCAGGGAACTGTTTCTGTTTTATATACCAGATTCTTTGAATCTGTGCAAACCTCAGATGATTTCTGAGGAATGGAAGCCAATAAATGCACGGAGGGGGAGGGGAGGAGGGGCCAACCTGAATTATAGTTGCTGTGTTGTTGCGGCATCATTATCCGCACATCCAAAGCTCCCATGTTCCGACAGGGAATTCACCAACCTGATCCATCCTGTGTGAGAACCTGCCCCTCTACTTTATCATTTCTCAGAGCTCAAGCTTTTCCCTCCCTGTACTATTCCACTGCAAACCTCTGCTCACAGACCATAATACCCAGGCAACTGTTCATGACAATGAAATGGAAATGACACAAATTAATTTAGAAAATGATATTAAGTCAGTTGGGCACATGAATTATAGTTGTTTTTGTTACCCTTTGGTGGACACCATTCTGCCTTTGGGCTTCACTGAAAAGCGTGTGAAGTGAAATGTTGTAAAATGAAAAAAATGGCATTTTGACTAATTGAGATTTGCATGTACAGCAATTAATACACTTGTTTTCCGAGTACATTTTGTATTGAGGAGGGATATTCATAGTCATCGAGGGGAAAACATATCTTAAAAAGAAGTGCATCTTCATGTATGATGTATCTTATTACTTCTGTGAGGAACGTTGTGATTTATATTGTATATGTTTCTGAAAGGTGCTGTGCTGATAATGCTGATTACCATTGGATTTCAACTTCCATGCATTTGTACCATCTGTAAAAAGGAAGAATTCAATTCTACAAATGGTGTGACAGTGACCTTGTGCTGGACTATGAGCACTG
Source organism: Chascanopsetta lugubris (assembly GCA_016785325.1). Classification (NCBI taxonomy): domain Eukaryota; kingdom Metazoa; phylum Chordata; class Actinopteri; order Pleuronectiformes; family Bothidae; genus Chascanopsetta; species Chascanopsetta lugubris. The sequence goes on from JAFBJT010104530.1 coordinate 7,351, forward strand.
TGGCTTCAGGCGTGTTGCGTGGACATAGACAGAGCACTGCTGCTGCTGCTACTGCTGCTACTGCTGCTGCTTTTATAATACGACGCCGAGGCTACACCTCCTGTGTAGACACAGTGCCTTATGGGGATCAGGGTTAGGAATGCTGCCAAGGCCTCAGTTTGTCTTGCCAGGACTCCAGACACTGAAAGACAATTGTATCAAGACCAGAAGCAGTTTATTTATAGTTACACACTGCTGTTGTTTTAAGGACCATGACAATCGAGACCTGACTTGATCTAATCTGTCAACAAACAAAATAAAGAGCACGAGGCAACTTTCTAAAAATGTAATAATGGGCATGGCGGCCTGCACTCTCATACAAAAACGCACCGACAAGGGGCTGAGCCAACATGGCTGCCCTAGCCCTCTGACCTGGGACCTCTGGTCATTCTGCCATAGGCTAGCTCTGGGGTGCCAGCTCGCATGATGGAGCTTTGGATGCATCAGCTAGCATCGGCTCCACTCTCCAATCAGGAGTCGCGTCACATAATAGCAATCTCATTTTTCAATTGATTAAACAGCATTGTCATTAACAGTGACTCTAAAGAGCAAATATAGCGACGTTTGGGTCAACACATACAGTGGAGCCGACCAGGCCGACAAATTAAAATCTGCAGTCGGATGGTGCACATTTGAATGTAAGGTGTTATCTTTTGTGGGATTATAATGGGGCAAATTAAGTTCATGTCTTAATTGTGCCTAATTTGAATATCTGGATGATGAAGCCTTCCCCAGGTGTAATGCCCTGCATGATTAATGACCAGGGAAGAACTAGTTCTCACTCCCTATCAGTGTGAGTATGAACCAGCTCACTTTCATGTTTCATTAATCGTATCCAGGCCGCCGAGCACACCTTTGGTAAAATCTCCTGTCTCATCAGCGCTGTTACGTCGGAGTTATGAGAAATGTCTCTGCTCTCCATGGAAAAGGCGGCAGGGGGCTTTCTTTTCACGTTGGGTCGGTTTAGACAGCCCAGTCGACAACACATTACTCACCTGTGTGGCCAGTGAACCGGAGAGTTCAGAGTGAGGGACATGAGGCTTTTGCTGTCGTGCTACCGGCATCGGGAGTATCACATTAAATCACATGGTGTAATGTATTGCCTCTGCTGAAGGGAACGTTTTCATGAAGTCCTGTTGAATAGGACGCACTTTGTCACTCTTTCAATGTTGCATGGATGAAGAAACAGTGGAGCTAAGATGATATGCACGAGCTGTAGTTCTAGTTCTCGGACGCTTTCACTGACCTCAGCTCTCGGCGGCTTGTACGCAGGGATGCTACTGATTAAGATATGACTCAGTGCTGACGACGAAAAAAAGTCTGCAAGTTGCACAGACGATCCTTTGATTACAGAATCTAGGTCTATCTGAGTGGACTGAAACTGTGACATCTATGTGCCGTCCTGCTTGTTCCTCACATCTTTGGGACTAACAACAAACAAGAGTGGGTTTTATATCCATCAAAGTGGAGATTGCGTATGTGTGTCTGTGTTATAATCGTATGGCTGATAGGGCTGTAACGATACACTAATCTCACGATACGATATGATACACGATATTCAGCTCACGAAACGATACACTTGCATCATTTTTTGTGTGTGTATGTGCGTCGGGTCACTGAGCTCTGAGCGAAACATGGGAGCGCAGGACAGCAGACTAAATAAGATACGTTTCATAGTTGATGTAATAAAAGAACAAGTTAGAGACCTGTTCCACAGTAAAGGTAACCTTCAATGACGTCTGTTGTGATCTTGCGCAATATAGAAAATCAAATTCATTCGTTCCTCCATTACTTTGAAAGAGTGCAGCACAGACACTCATCAATGGCATATTATTTGCAAATATTAGCTATTCACGGGGGATTTGAATGGGACTTAATGTATCGATACTCGCGGCTGAAAAATCGATTCTTTCTGGGGAAACAAAATATCGATATATATCGTAGGATCGATATATTTGCCCAGCATTAATGGCTGATTCTTCTACTTACCTGTTCTGCTCTCCTCCTCTCTACCTCCCTGCCTCTTGTCTCTGCCTCTCACCCCTCCTCCACTCCTCTGTCACGGAGCAGGAGTCAGGGAGTGACGCATCATCATTCGTTATTCCACTGAACACTCTGTCGATTCCCCCTCTGAGCCGCAGTTTCATATCTCATCAAGAAAAATGCCAGCCCTAACCGCAGCTGGCTGCAGATTAAAAAATCAGGTGCAGCGTGCCACCGGCAGACCTATTTGCAGCAGAAAGCCTTTAAAGTGAGAGCCCAGGAGTTAGTGAGGATATAGCTATTGGATGCCTCAAATTTCCCTGTTAAATGAGGCTGTAAATGTCCAAATGCAGCACTAAGAAAAATGCCGCCATTGCTCTTTTGGAATATCTTTTCTCCGCCAGCCCCTTGGTTATTATATGATGGCTTAATTATGATATATATACAGTACGCTCCCTTCCTATTCAGATTAAGGGTTGTAAGGACTGCTGAGTGATGAGAGTTTTATATAACTGCGTGGTGGGGCGGGGGAGGTTGTAGTTTACATTTGCTACTCTGTGCTGCTACCTTGCCGTGGTGGGGTTGCTTGTGTGCCTCCGTGACTCAGAAGGCTATACTGGAGGGGGTTCATACCCTCAGTAGGTTCAACCATGCCAGGAAGGTTTCTAAAGTAGAGGCCAGACGAAAAACAGTACAGAAGTACTCCAGGTTGGGGGTTGGGCACAGGGCTAACAACCCAGTACCAGTATCCTTGTTACGCAAACAGCAACAGAAGAAACTAACACTTACACTATACAGGATGAGCTTCCAGGGTCATCGAATATACCTGTATGAATGTCAGCAGTGAAAGCTGTAAGGAAGACAGGAAGATCCAGTCCTGAAAAAAGCAAGACCAAGATTGGTTTCTGGAATGTCTGCACTATGTACGAGGCAAGGAAACTGGCTCAAATAACATTAGAAATGAGGCGCTACAACCTGCACGTCCTTGGTATCAGATAAGCAGATGGACAGGATAAGGCAGACAAAAGACCAATACTGGGGAAACAGTACTGTACTTCGGTAGGGATGACAGCCTGCATCATAAAGAGGTAGCTATTATACTGAAAAAAGGCACAGAGAAATGTCTGGTGGAGTGGAAACCTGTCAACTGCAGACTCATGAAAGTATGGATGAGAGGGAAACATATAAACACCACCAACATCCAGTGCTATGCCCCGACTAACGACAGCGATGAAGAAGCAAAAGATGTTTTCTTAGAAGGATCACCATGGCACGATTTGAAAATCGTAATGGGTGACCTGAATGCAAGAGTTGGGAACAAGAACACCAACTATGAAAGATCAATGGGGAACGAGGGCTGTGGAACCATGAATGACAATGGAAAAAGGCTGTTGGAACTTTGTACCACCTCATCATTGGAGGAACTCTCTTCCCACACCATGCTATTCACAAACTGACATGGTGCTCACCCAATGGAAGAGACAAGAATCAGATAGACCACCTGATGATAAATGGCACCTGGAGACACTCACTCCTGGATGTGCGAGTGAGGAGGGGAGCCAATGTCAATAGTGACCATCACCTGATAACAGCATTACTGAAGCTAAAACTAAGAAGAACAGAGCGAAGAGAAGTGGGACGTCAGCATTTCAATGTGGGAAGACTGCATACAACCAGATATCAAAAATGCCTTCATCATAAAGCTGAAGAACAGATTTCATGCGCTGGCTAACATCCAAGATGACCACTCTCATCCAGATAAAAGCAAAATCAACAACATGTGGGAGCAAGTCAGAACAGTATACTCAGAAAGTAGGGAAATGTGACTAGGTACAACAAAACACAAAAGGACGGATTAGATTACATCTAACACCTGGCAGACTATTGAAAACAGGAGAGACCAGAAGAATTAGAAACCAAATCTGAGAGGTTGCGGCAGAGATACCAAACCGAATGCAGAGAAGCAGACAGAAAAGTAAAGAGAAAGGCTAGAGCAGACAAGAGGGTGCACATGGAAGACCTTGTAAAGCTGGCAGAAGATGCAGCCAGAAAACAGGGAACAGGGAACTGTATACCGGATCACCAATTAGATCTGTGGAAAGTATCATAGAAACACCAATGTGCCAGTCACAGACAAACATGGAAGACTCCTTACATCAGAAACAAAAATAGAAGCTAGATGGGCAGAACACTTCTACGAAATCCTCAACAGACCACTGCCACCTTTAGAGGCTGACATACTAGAAGCAGAGGCTGACCTTGCTGTCGATGTCGACACCAGAGACTGAAGAAATGATCAAAGCTCCTGGCCAGGACAACCTCAACACAGAGCTGTTCAAGGTAGAGCCAGAGCTGGCAGCCAAAGCACTGAAACCACTTTTCACAGCCATATGGGAGGGGAAAATGGTACCCGACGATTGGCCAAAAGGAACAATTGTGAAGATTCCTAGGAAGCGCACCCTCAACAATTGCAACTGGTGTGGCATCACCCTTTTGTCCATCCCGGCAAAATCCTTGCCAAAATTATTGTACAAACATTATCTGATGCGATCGACAAACATCGTAGAGAGGAACAAGTAGGTTTCCGAATAGGCAGAGGATGCGTTGACCATATTTTTACCCTACGGAACATCACAGAGCAGTGTACAGAGTGGCAGAGACAGTTGTATATCAACTTTGAAGATTTTGAGAAGGCCTTTGATAGTATTCACAGAGATAGCCTATGGCGAATACTACGCGAATATGAGATCCCAAAACAAATAGTCCTCCTCATCAAGAGCATCTATATCAACTTCACATGCCAAATTGGAAACAGTCAACACAGCTATGAAGTCAAGACCAGGTTGAGGCAAGGCTGTGTTCTGTCTGCATTACTCTTCATCCTAGTAATTGACTGGGTGATGAGAAGAACCACCAAAGACATACCAAGAGGCATCAGATGGACTTTGTTTTCACAATTGGAAGATCTTGACTTTGGAGATGACTTGGCTCTGGTCTCTCATACACAACAGCATATGCAAGAGAAAATATGTCGTCTAAGCACCTATGCAAAGCAAGTCGGTCTGAAGATCAGCCAAAAGAAAACAGAGCTGATGATGCTGAACATCTCAAACCCCTCACCAATCGAAGTTGATGGAATAAACCTACCCACAACTGACCATTTCACCTATTTAGGCAGTATAGTCAGCCACGATGGAGGAACAGACAGTGACAATGCAAGCCGACTCAGCAAGGCCAGGTACACCTTACAGAGACTTAACAACGTCTAGAATCGGCCCAGTACAGCACCAACAGAAAGCTGAAACTATACCAGAGCTGCATCCTGTCCACCCTGCTATACGGCTCAGAATGCTGGAGAACGACAGAAAACGATCTCCATAAACTGTCAGCCTTTCACACCAAAAGCCTACAGAAGATACTGAGAATATTCTGGCCCCAAACCATATCCAACCAGCATCTTCTCAGCACTTTGAGTGCTTCCCTTATGAGAAGACGATGGAAATGGATTGGACATGTCATCCGTAGAGAGCAGGACAACATCACCTGAACTGCCCTTCACTGGACACCAGATGGCAAACGTAAAAGAGGCCGACCCAAGAACACCTGGCGCAGGACGGTGGAAGGACAGCTGAAGGCCCTGCATCACACCTGGGGTTCCGTAAAGACACTGGCCCAGACGGTGGTCCTTTATGCCAGCTGCCCTTCATGCCAGCCGGCATAAAGGGCAGTAAGTAAGTGCTCTATGCCTTAAAAGGGCTGTATGCTGTGTTTTCTCTCAAAATGAACTACAATTATCTTTTTTGATGAATCATGCTAGCTAATTTGGTAACCGAATATAACAGATTTGTTTAAATACACATTACATGTATCCCACATGAGACACTTATTCCACTATAATATACAAATAGTTGTTAATCCTTCCAAAGGAGTCATGTTGATTTTACATTTGCTACGTGGGTACCACTGAGCAGCTATTCACACAGTTCATTGTTTTGCTTGGATGTCAACAGATGACTCAGGAAGTGAAAGTCTAGCCACCATGTAATACCTCTTTTTTTACCACCGGAGAGAGTTGTGAGCCACTGAAATGCTCAGTCAACATTGAGAATTCAGTTTCACAATAGATTAAAAATGTATCTGTGGAGTCTATCACCATACTCAATAACTACATCATTATTGTTTTAAGGGTTTAATATTTATTTCAGGATCTGTGTGTTACCTCTGTCCCTGAGTTTAGAATCAAAACACTCAACTGATCCCTGAAAGTAAAACAAATGTATATATATATATTATATACATTACTATTATATTATTATATTATTATTATTATTATATACATTGCACGATAACACACTGTCACTCTGCTGGTCAACATATAGCAGGTGTAGACAGAAAAGACAAGCCATGCAACAAAAGCTGTTCACACAGTTAGTGTGACTCTTGGTTCCTATTATTATTATTATTATTATTATTATTGTTATCATTATTTATGTTGTTCTTTCGTATTGCCACTATGTGCAGAAAACAGGAAGTGCATTTTACACAGTTTAAGTGGCAGACACGTTCAGTCGCAACATCTCTGGTGGTATTTAACGCCACTTGATGACTAAAATAATTAAATTGTGAGTACTACCATTTATGTGCTTCAGGTTTCAGGAGAGCCCATCAAATATAAATGACACTACAGAGTATGGGAAGAGGATGATGTGGTTACAAGGGATTCTGGATACATTTACTGTACTCCTTGTTGCCACCATGTAAGCTGACAGGCTCCATACTAGCTATACACAGTATAAATATATATACAATTTTAACACATTTACAGAAATGTCAAAAAGAATTGATGACAATCTGACAAACTGCCAACGTTGTTGAGATGGAATACAGCAAATGCCTCAATCAAGTATAAAGAAAATGCCATATACATTATTTGTATATAAAGTGAGACGGTTCATTATTTTAAAAAGTGAGTGGGAGGGATGATTTCAGGTTATGATTAGAAGCCTCATTTGCACTGAAATATCCAGTAACCATATTACAATCACGAGGGAGATGTAACAGACCCTTTTTCCTGGTAGATTTTTTCTCTGTATTAAAAAAACGAGTGTCCTCACATAACCCCCCTGCAACCTGCTGCATCACTAGCTCCTGTAACTCAATGCAATATTTCACTCAGTATGTATTTCATCAGATCCTCTGAGTAGGAAGAGGAGGAGAGACACATTCCTGAGGATTACTGTCCATAAATGATGAATGAGATTTCACTGCGACACAAACCATTTGAATGTGAACCCTTTTTTGACTTGTACAGAGGCAGACAACAATTCATTCTTCAAGCCACCAATAAACCATTAAGTGTACTTGGACAGCACTTCTATCATGACACATCACTTCTTTACATTTAAAGTGATTATATGAGGTTCGTTTACTTTGAGAAGTTCAGAAATGACCAACAAATATTGATGAAGTACATACAAATAACATCTTACTGGTAATACTCGTACCTCGTTCATAGTGCTACAGTGAGTCATCAGCAACTCTCTCTCTTTTACTTCGTAGCAGGCCATGTCGCCATTATGGATATTTCTTGTAATGCCAAAGCCCATTTCAAAGTAAAAGCCACAGATTTCCTGTTGACTGAATACATTTATTTGCTTCAACAAGGCTTTTATTTATATATCGCAGGGCTATAATTTCTACATTTCATCACTCAGTGTCCAAGTGTTTACTTTATTAATCCCTGAGGAGGAAATTCTGAAATAGACATTAGGGCAGCAGTTACTTATAATAATAAGCTTCAAAGTTACAAAATGAAGTCAGTTGCTTAATTGGAAAGTGGTGCACTGAAAATCGATTTTATCAAATCAACAGCAAGCGACCATTTTCCAAATGTGAGTGTTTTTGCCAAAGTAGGTCAGGCCTCACGTTGTTATTTGGTGTTTTTAGAGCAATATTTGGCAGCTATTTTAGACTGACTCAACACTGCGAAAAGCTTCCAGAGCGTCTGAAAATATATCTTAAACAGCCCGCGAACCCTGAAAGCTCTCCACTTTTGATCAAAGTGCCACGGTAGAAGTGTGTGTCAGTCTGACGCGGAGCCCTGTCTGTGATCAGTGCGAATGGAGCACACACTAAAAAGCCAGGGACTGATGTACAGGGCGGCTTAATCCGACTAAATATAGGACAAACTGTACATATTGTTTGATGTACTGTTGACAGGAAGTTCTTCGTCTCTCTTCCTAGCTGTTTTCACTGAGAGCTGCAATTCATTGCCAACCGTACAATTACTGTCCAGAAATATCACCCATACATTCCCTGCATCTCCACTCTCACACACGATGATGCACGATGATGAGCTCTGATGAAGGTGAAACATGTGGAGGACACACTTGTGTTTCAAAGAGCATCGTCCTAGAAACACAATTCGTAACATCGTTTGGTTTGTTTGATAATAAAAGCACCTTGGGAGAATGGTAATTTTTTTTCAATGTGAAAATTATAATTTGAGAATTCAACTTCACTGTTTACATGGTCACAAAACTAAGTCATCCAGTTTGGATTATTACTGTAAAAATACTTGAAGAGGAAACTTTATTTTCTTGCCTGTGTTGTAAAAAAACATGAGCTGTGTCTCAATTCAGGGACCACACACAACTGTTAGCTCAACAGTCCGTCATGCAGTAAGGAAAATGTGCACAAATTATTTTTTTTGTTTGCCAGGCTGAAAAATGTCCATGTAAACACAGTAAATCATTAAAATATAAGATACAGAGTGACAAGTGTTATTGTCATTAAATTGAACAGCCAAAAGAGGGAGGGAGAGGGGGTCAAGAGTGAAAGTGACAGTGTGAGCAGTAATGTGTCTGTAACTGTGTGAGCTATAATTTAGTCAGTGAGGCCGAGGCTGCTGGAGATGACTGACGATTTTGAGTTCATCTGAGATCCCAGTATGTTTAGAGCACCTTAGTCCAACTGAGCCAAAAGAACAAAAATGACATTGTGCAAAAGCACAAATATCACTAAATAAAAAGCACACCGTATGGCCAGTGTCCTCAAGCTACCCTTTGGTCAAAACTGGTCTGTGGTGAAGTGACTGTTCTCAAATGACACTTCAACAGAAGATGGTTTATATCTACGTGGCACATGTCTGATCTTGAAGACCACTCAAAGCACTTAACACTACAGCTTAGCCATCCAGCAGAGCAGTCACAGGCACTTTTGTGCTCAGTATCTAGTGCAAGAACACTTACTGAATGGGGGAGATGGGGTACAACCTAGCAAACCCTCTAGTTAGTAGACGGCACCTGGCATTTGACACCATAGACCATGAGATCCTACTGCATAGATTAGAACAAGATGTCAGGATTAGCGGAAGGGCACTTGCCTGGTTTAAATCCAATTTATCGGACAGATTTCAATTTGTTAAAAAAATGAGGAATCCTCCATACACACTAAAATTACCTCTGGAGTTCCACAAGGTTCCGTACTTGGTCCAATTTTATTTATTGTATACCTGCTGCCATTTGGCAACATTATCAGAAAACATGATGTCAATTTTCACTGCTATGCAGATGACACCCAGCTGTACTTATCCGCAAGGCCTGATGACTCAAACCATTCGATGAAACTCCAGGATTGTCTCAAAGATATTCAGATATGGATGACCCAAAATGTTCTACTTCTTAACACAGAAAGTAGGTCCAGTAGGTCCCTGAAAAGCCTTCAGCTGGTCCAGAGTGCTGCAGCTCGTATACTGACTGGAACCAGAAGATGAGACAATATAACACCCGTCTTGGCTTCCTTACACTGGCTCCCAGTAAAAAGTAGAATCGATTGTAAAGTCGTACTTTTTACTTACAAGGCCCTAAATAATCAAGCCCCGTCTTACATTAGAGAACTTTTCACTCCCTACCATCCAAATAGATCACTCCGCTCTCTAAATTCAGGCCTACTGGTTGTTCCCAGAATTAATAAAAGTAGAACAGGTGGTAGAACCTTTAGCTACCAATCTCCTCTCCTGTGGAACCAGCTCCCACTCTCAGTTTGGAAGTCTGACTCTGTCTCTACCTTTACGGTGAGATTCAAAACTTACCTTTTTGACATAGCTTATAGTCAAAACTAGATCAGGTGAGACCTGAGTTGAATAGTCCAGATTAAGCTGCAATAGGCCTAGAATGCTGGGGAGAATTTCACATCATGCATTTAGAATGAGCACATGGACTGAGCACTCTTGTCCTCAATTTCTAATTTCTGCCACAAACCCTATGTCCCCCCCTTCTATATTTAATCCATAAAACCACATGCACCACATGTTAAACGATCTTCCACTGTTTTTCAGCTGTGCTGCTGTTGGTGAACGAGACCAAGCCAAGATGGTGACGAGGACACCGGCATCCCAAGTCTCAAGCCATGACCGATCTGCCGGTGGGTCCTGAACATGCGGGTGAGCCGTGATGAACCCGGAGATTGAAATGGATTTAAACCAAGATGGACTTAAACATTGTAACACTTACATTTGTAATGTTTGTATTGTTATTGGACATTCTGTGTAACATCTATTGCACGTCTCTCCGTCCTGGGAGTGGATCCCTCACATGTGACTCTCCATATGGTTTCTAGCTTTTCTTTTTTTCCCCAGTAGTTTATCCTTCCCGTTGCTGAGGGTCTAAGGACAGAGGATGTTACTCACCCTGTGAAGCCCTGTGAGACAAACTATGATTTGTAAATGTGGGCTTTATAAATAAAATTTGATTTGATTTGATTTCTCATGATTGGTATGAGGTTAAAACGACCTTACTGTGTCCTGTCAGATGTCGTGACATGACGGGTGCAGGAGACGCTCCTAGCAACCTGACTGTATCAATAATCGGTGGCCTTTACCTTCTCTGGAGGAGCTGGAGGGTTGAACCTGCTGGCACAGACCAGGAAGGAGTCAGGCTGAGGTTTACTATTCTTCACATCGGGATCATCCCCCACGACGATGTGGCCAAACAGACTGAAGAAGTCTTTGTGATGACTTGTCTTCAACTGGAACGTCACACCGGCGGAGCTCGTTGCCACAGCCATGGGGATGTTGTGCTTCTGGAGATGGCGCACAAGCTTCTCCACACCTGATGTTGGGAAACATGGCTCAGGTTAGACTGTATTTCACTTACACGAAGCCAGTGTTTTCAGCCTTACACGATTGTAGTGAATATGGTTTTATTCCTATTTTTCTAATTTCAATGGTGCCTTGAGAGCAGTGGGAGGATAATCTGCAGTTTCAAGGATGAGAGTCTATAAAAGCTGTAATAAAAGCTCCCTCAAGGAACACACTGCTTTCACTCGCCTGCTGGATGGAGAGAGCATGTAGACATAGAATACATACCTGTAAACACTAGGGCTGCCATATATATATATAT
>JAFBJT010104621.1:0-14593 GCA_016785325.1 Chascanopsetta lugubris
TGTGTGTGTGTATATCATTTACACACATGGAATGCTTTCACACACACCTTTCAAACACTGAAGACACAGCCATCACATACAGCACTTGACAGATCAGAGTCTGAGCCCATGGGTCTCCTGCAGGAGGAGCATTTTGCAACATCATCACTAGATGTCATGATATTTAACACACTGTACTTCTAATACACATAGATTCTCCCCACATTGACTCAAGAGTTTAAACTGAAGCTTGTGAAAACACAGATAGGACCCACAGCTGATGGGAGGAGTTTTAAAAACAGTTTGTTCTGAGAAGCATCCAAACACATCAGACCCAGCGAGCTACGTGACTTCCTGTTTGATAATATTCAACATCACTCTGAGGAGCAGTAAATGCCGTGATGATGATGATGATGACAAGAAAAGGCTTCTAAGTTATTCATATGGGGGGTGTTTCTCTTTTTACTCATCCGCTCTCACATTTACCTTCACTTTTATATATAAGACAATAGAAGATAAATATAAGAAATCTAGCAGGTAACATCTCAAAGTATTCTGGTCCCTGTGGGAGTTTTCTAACCATCTGAGCAGGAAGTGTTGGTCTCCTCTGGGACATCAGGGAGGAGGAGGAGGAGGACATGAAGCACATTGCCCCCCCCCCTCCTCCACCTCCTCCACCGCCACCCGCCCTCCTCTGTGACCACAACCAGACCCTCCTTCAGGAATAATGGGATTAAGTGCAGGCTTGATATTCAGCTTCACGGCTCGCGTGTGGCCGCCGTGCCTCCATGTGCCGCGCCACTCCGACAGGCCTGTGGAGAACCGACTGGACACAAATACGAGCAGCACCTCGGCAGACTGAAGCTCTATTGTTGGGCCTCTGTGTTCACATGGGGCTTTTTTTTTCTTTCTTTTTTTTTTACAAACACCATTATACTGAGGAACTCACCAGGCAACTTGTATTCCATGTGTTATTATGACACAGGTGTCGTGTCAGAGCCTGCGCTTTTCAGCAGGAGACCAACCTTTGCACAGATGAGGTGTTTTTAAATCAAACTCTCCCACGTTTGATCAAAAACTCTATCAGATATGTCAAACACAGGTCATATATCTAAATAAATGGTCGACAGTCTGTATCATTATAGCACTTTAAGTCGTAAAGACCCCTCAAAGTGCTTTGCAGTACAATTTACATTCACCCAGTTACGAAAACATTCATACTGTGCTTTCATTTGCAACATTTTGTATGTATGTATGTGATCATGTGGAGCTCAACCTCTTGCCCAAGGACACGACAGCAGACAAAACGGGGGAAGGGGGTAGGGGGGGCACGGGAATCAAACCACCGACCCTCTGGTCAGACCCTTCAGCCGCAGCTGCCTCAAATAATCATACTCATGTGAACCAACACAACCTGAGGTGATCCATACGTTTAATTTTACTACTCTGATTAGCACCTGCTTTTAAAAATAACTGACACACTTCTCAATCTTCCAATGTCTGGATGCCAACATTATGAGATCATAGAAAACTAGTGAACAAACCCATATTTATTTAATAACATCCAGTGAGGAGGACGGCCGTTAGCAGCATCCACACTTAGCATTAGCAGTAGAGTGTCACATCAGCAGGACGTATACTCGTTCTTCCGGAAAGCCTAATGATGTCAGATCCTGAAGGGAATTTCAAAGAACACTTAACAAAATAAAAGAACAGCTCTTTTTTAACGCAAAGCGTAAAAGCCGCCGTCATATGAGAACACTCAACATTAGGAAATAGACACTGTTGGGCAATCAAGGAGATACAAGTCAATAAGTGCCATGTTCATTTATTGTCTGTAGGGGTCAGTAAGATTTAGTGACATCTAGTGGTGAAGTTGCATGCTACACAGATGAATAACCCTCACCTCACCTCATCCTCCCCTTCCAAGCATGTAAGAGAACCTGTGGTGGGCCTCTCAAAGGCTCCCGAGTTTGTTGATTCTGGGCGACTGTAAAAACAATGGCGGCCTCCATGGAGAGGACCAGCCTCTGCTGAACTGACAGAGGGCTCCTGGTGATGACATCATCAGGTTCTACAAGAGTTGCAATGTAAATACAATGGAAACATCTCTGTCTCTGAGCAGCAGTGGATTTATACGAAGAAATAAGTAAGAAAATTAGTATTCTAATAGAAGCAGGGATTCAGTTTTGAGCTTTAAAAAAAAACATGAATTGATGCTGGCTGCTATGGGAACATCATCATTGGTTGGTGAAGTTATTTGAATGAATCATTAACGTTTACAATTGTCAGCAAATAGTCCACAGCAAAACAAAGTAACTTCTAATGTAGTAACCATCTTAACACACACACACACACACACACACACACACACACTCCTCAGCAGTGTGTATGATTACAATCTCTATGTTACAATTTCTATGTGTGTGTGTGTGGAACTTGGCTAAAAATGAAGCTTCCATTGTGACATTTTTCACGACCACGAGCTGAGAGAGTCTGAGCACGAGGCTTTGATCAAACGTTCTGGTGCCACCTGCCCGACACACACACAAACACACACACACACACACACACACACACACACACACACACAGTTGTGTGTCTCAGCGGGGTGTGTATCCCACTGGAGGTCACCAAATGTGTCATCTCACACACACACACACACACACACACACAGTTGTGTGTCACAGTGTTCCTGCAGCCTCTTCGCTCGCTTCACTTTCGGTTTAACACGCACGAACACACTTCCAGTGTGTGTGTGTGTGTGTGTGTGTGTGTGTGTGAGTGTGCTGTGCTGTGACTCTCACCTCCTTCACGAGTGGACACTGCCTCGGCTGCGTGGACGGAGGAGCGTTCACTTCCACAGGGCTGCTGAGCCGGAGCAGATGCGTCAGGTGTGGGTTCACCCCGCGGGCGAGGGAGCAGAACACGTCGCGAACACTCTCATGTTGCCCGGATCCACTGAAGCCTCGTCTCCGTAGCGTTTACTTCAAACTGCGCAGCAGCTCCGCGTTAAAAAAAATTTTAAAAAAAAAAACAACCGCCAAAACACAACAACAACGAAAAAACAAACCCCCCACTTCAATCCACGCTGCCGGGGCGAACGACGAGCCGAGGCGTCCACGGCAGCTCCCGCAAACTACAAGCGACTTTAGCGTGTTTTTACATAACAGCATCATCCGCTTTTTATGTTGACGCATCAAGTCGCGCAAACATGGAGTTTCTTAAAGGGCCACGGCCTTACTGCCGGAGCTGCAGCCCCCGCTGTGTCTGTGACTCTGATTGATGGATGTCACCTATCGTTACGTGTGTTTGTGTGTGTGTGTGTGTGTGTGTGTGTGTGTGTGTGTGTGTTGAGCCTTTCGCACGTGCATGCGCGCACACACTGAGCTTATCAGTTCGAAGCTTTGGCAGGTGACACTAGTTGTCCTACTGCTGCACCTCTCGTCGTGCTGTGTGTTTTAACTTTGTTTCATTCTTAAATGTCATATCCTGACATATTTGACACCATTAACTTGTTGTTATTGTTATTATTGATTTTATTTATGTATTTACATTTTGTTTCGTATTATCTGGTGTACTTGTTTTACAGAGCTAGAGTAACATAATACAAAACCCAAACAAAAGGGCATGAACAACTGGAATATAATATGATAGGGTAGGATATAATATGGGCAGCAGTGGCTCAGTGGTTAGAGCAGTTGCGTTTGGAAGCAAAGGTCCTAGTTCGAGTCCCAGTTGGACCCCGCTGCAGTGTCACTGGCCCTGACACTGGTACCCCCAATGGCACTATGTGTACTGGTAGAAATACCCAGTGAACCAGACATGATATGATATAATATAATAACATTTAATATACAACAAAATAAAACACTATCACGTAACATAACATAATATGCAAAATGGTAACAGCACAATAAAATGCAATATAACCAAGCATAATACAACAAGGGATATCGTAACACACTGTAATAAAGACAGAATAAAGCAGCATATACCATGGTAAAGGTATGTGAACAAAAAGTACAAAGCACAACATACTTAATGTAATGTAACATTACTAAGTGGAAGAAAATCTAGGGCAGTGTAACAACAACATGAAAGCATCATTTTCCGTGTTATCTCAGGATACAGAGGTGATGTGTTCACACAGTCTCCTCATATATGGTCCATTCGGCCGAGGGTACAATTATATTCTGGTGTGCATCTTAACGGAGACATTTATAACAGAGGGCATCATCTGACAGTCACATGAGTTACATGAGCGCAGACCATCACTAATCTCACACAGCTGCCGATGGAACACATGTTTTCATATGTTACCATTGGATGTGCTGAGGCTCCACCTGTCTGCACCCTCCTCCACTCAGCTGCTGTCTCACACCACAGGAACAGAGACTAAAGCAATGGTCATGGTTCTTCTTACTAATGAATTGATCCTTGTTCCGCTGTATTTCTTAACAATAGGCCATCAGGTCTGTATTTGCATCCATTCAAAAAAATGATTTGATGAAGGGTTAATGGCAATCAATGATGATATTCGTGATTAATCCGATTCCAGTGTTCAAATGTAAATTAATTTTTAGAGCTGGGGCACAACATTTGTTGATATCATTGCTTTTATCAGACATATGGAGACATTAGTTGTTTAAAGGTGCAGTGTGTAAGATGAGTCATTTTTGTCACTTCTAAAAATATTAGAAACCAATTGCATACAGACATTTTCATGAATTTATTGTGTTTTAAATGTTTCTTTTTTTCCCCTTTTCTTGTAAAATGAGCCCATTAATGTATATTTACATAAGGAGCAGTTCCACCCCCTGGGGGCCGCCATGTTTTTACAGTAGCCTAGAGTGGATGTACTGAACATCTTTTGAGTTTTAATGACAACTGAAGTCTACCACAGGTTCTCCTGCATGTTCAGAAGAGTGAGGGTGAGGTGATGGATACAACATGCCACTTCACCACCAGATGTCCCTAAATCTTACACACTGCATCTTTAACATTAAATATCTATTTGCCTTTTTTTTTAAATCAAAAATAGTCCAACAAGGATAACATGATGAGTCACGATTCCAAGTATCCATGACGCATCATCTCTCATAACCCTACTTCAGTTTTTCAAATTCTTTAAACAGAATAAGAATCTCTGCATAAACTATACGTTTCCCAGCTCCGGTGAAACAAGGTCACACACCAACTCACAAACTTCAGCGTTTTGTGTTTGTGACGCACATGAACTTCAGAGTTGATGCTGATTGTAAAATGGAAAAGCTCCACTTGACAATGAGGCATTGAGTCTGAACCTCTCCCCTGAAGGGAGGAGTCCTTCCTGCTTAATATAGAGCCAAACGTCCAGAGTCACACACAGCACACTGACACACACACACACACACAGCACACTGACACACACACACACACACACACACACACACACACACACAGCCGTGACTTATACATTCAGACATTCATAAACATCAAACCATCATTTATTCCTCCATTTTTGCACAATTGAAATAAAAGGAATTTCACTTCTTTTTCCCCCCACACTGCACCTTTAAGTGCTTTGAATATCTGACAATAAGGAAAAAGCTCACATATTTCATTATGCTACCAAATGTAAAGAGCTATGGTTATGGTTTATATGCGACTACACTATCTCAGTGCAGAGAGTGAGTGTGATGTCACCGGTCTCCAGTCAGATCACTGTAGTGCAGATATGAATGTCTCAAACCCGACTGATTTCCTGTAAAGGGAAAATCCTCCCTGAAACAGAACTCCCATGTATTATTCAAATGTAGTGGGACGGTTGAGTCTGAACGACCATCTTCCCCTCTGGCTTTCCTGGAAACAATCAGCTCTATGCTCACTGCGCACACAGGGACCTTAGACCCCAGAAAGCCATTTGCTGTGTTTACCCATCTATCTTTATATTTTGTCTATTTTGCGCGGGAGGTCACAGAGAGACTATCTGAGGACGAGCTGCGATCAGAGGCGCATGCAGCAGCAGAGTGACCAGGCGGGGCCCTCACACATTATATGATCTAAGTGGCCATCATCAGCACACACAAGGGACATTTCCTCGGTAGCCTTAGCAACAGGAGGGCGTTTCAACCATTGTAAAGGTACAATGTGACCTCATCTCACTCTTTGCGTGTAAGCATGTATGAGAAACCATCGGCACCTCCGATTACCATTAAGATGTCTAATTAGTCCATCATGGGCACCTGTAAAAACATGGTGGTGCAGCATGACACACTCCCCTGAGAGGACTAACTCATGATGTAAAAGCAAATGGCTCATTTAAGGGATTATACACTCATAAATACATCATTATAACAGCTCCCATATACCCTTAATGACTGTGAATGTAGCCTGAAAGATCCCGTTTGGGACGATTTAGATTAGATTTTACATAAGGGGCAGGTCTTCTATGAAGGCTCAGAATAGTAAAGTGGCACAAAATGAACAAACTTAATCAATTCCACCAGAGGTTCCCATAAAATGATGTTGTTTGACATCAGCAATATCGCCATTAGATGTCACTCAATCCTGCACACTGTGGATTTAATTCTTGTTTCTGAATTTTAAAGTAATGACGCACGCAAGAACAAAGATGCATGAGGAGTGTGATGGTAAACAAGTATACAAAAACAAAAGTTAGGAAATAAAAATGATTAATTTATTGGAAGGAAAAGCAGCTCATATGATACACGATGATACTGTACAGTTCCGGGTTCTTGAAATTAGAGAACTTTACAGAGAGTGAGTTTCACAGCATCTGCAGTGTATTTGATCGACATGGTACAAAACCCAGAGGAATATTTGTGCTCCCTAAAATGACCAAACAGCATTTTCTAACAAATGACTCATCAGGCACACCTCAGAGTTCACTGAAGTCATTACAGAGATTAATAAAGACTGCATTTACATCTATGTTACAAACACAAACTCACACATAAGGTGTGATACTGTTTTTTCGTATTTACTGTAGCAATGATTGTTGTGAGGTGAGAGGAAGTCATTACAGGATGTTTTGAGTTTTTTATCGGAGAAACGGTGACCTGAAGCAACACTGAGCCCCCTGCAGCTATTTCCCCTCACAAGATAAATAATACAACATTCACAATCATCTTTGTTGTTTTCAGCAGCAGCAGTGGTTTGGGAGTGTTCGAGAGAAAACAAGAGAAAAATTATCTTTCAGCTATTTGAGGACCTAAATAAACTCTAGGGAACAACAAAAACAACAAAATACAAACAAAACAATTGATGAGCAGTCATACTGATGATTTCCAAATTCATTTTCATCTCATCCAGGTTTGATTATGAAATTCAATATTTCTGATGTCACTGGCATTCCAGTGGTAGTTATTATTATTATTATTATAACAATAACTCAGACAACATGCCAAAGTATACAAAAAGAAAAAGATGTCAAGGCCACTTCACGCACTAAATTAACTGTCTGCTGTTGTAACATCACGGTCAAGTGTGCCATTTCCTACTGACTGCATATTAGACTTAGACCTCAATGCGAACACCAGACACATGTAATCAGCTCATACGATGTTAAGGCCCTGGGTGTAAGTAACTGTTCATCCGTCCATTTGCTCTTCATTCATTCATAAAATCCTCGGCACTCACTCTCTCTCGCTTCCGTTTACTTGAACATGGTGTTAAAGGACCGTCCGATGATGAGCCGGCGGATTTCGCTCGTGCCTGCGCCAATTTCATACAGCTTTGCGTCACGCAGGAAGCGCCCCATGGGGTAATCGTTGATGTAGCCGTTCCCACCTGTTGACATGTGACAAACAGCTTAACGTGAGCATGTGACATCAACATGTCCAATTATTGATGTGTAATGGCGAAGAGAAGAATGCCGCGCGTCAGAGTGAAACATCCATGCCAGCTGTTACTTACATTGCAAAACAACAGCATGTAAACATCAGTATTTATGACTTCATAAAAACACTTTGGTCCTTGAGGTGTTATATAAATCCCCTCCTGCCTAATTCATTTACATTCATTACGCTGGTTGATTAACACATCTGTCATCACTTGCTTCAGCGAAAGATGTTTAATGTGAGAACATTTACACTTCACTTGGCAAGTTCATTTGTTTACATGAACGATTCCATCATATGGTAAAAGACCACTGTGTAGAGGTTAGGCACATTCAGTGGTGAGGAGGCAATATTCACTCTCCTCAACCCTTCCTGTGCAAGCATAAAAGAATCTTTGGTGGCCTTGAGGTGACATGATACATGAGCTAGTCTTTGATGTTCATTCTGGGCAACAATGGGGCAACAGGTGGTTAGACAAGTCGCCTTTGGAGGCAAAGGTTACTGGTTCAAAACTAACTATGATCATGAAACCCTAGATGCCCAATGAAATTCTGGCATCCTCTGTGAAAGAGGCCCTGCTCTCTTAGATATAACACTAATACTTTAGTCACAATGAATTTTATTTTTGGGTTATTGTACAAAAATGAAAACTAACTGTGCCTTCAAAAAGTACTGTGTAAGATAGTACCAGCATAACTACTGTTGTACTACTACTACTACTACTACTACTATTGTAAAACACAGTATAGATTTTTTGCAAATGCGCGTCATTAAAGCTCGAGTTGAGAAACAGTGACAAGAGACGAAAAGCCCCATAAACCCACTGACCTTCAGCTTGAGTTGATTTAACTTTTGGACAGGATTAAAGCACTTACCCAAACACTGAATACCATCCAGAGCAACCTGAGTGGCGTTTTCAGCACAATACAGAATGACTCCAGCACAATCCTGCAACGACAACACAAACAAACAGTCACTGTGCGTGCAGAAAGGGGGGGGGGACCCCCTTTGGAAAAAAGAATATCATCATGCTGACTGAGAAAACGTCAGCATTAGTTCAACGAAAGGAAAAGTTCGTCACAGATCTAAGGACAATTCAAGTTCAAGACAACGTAACAATCATCATACAGAGAGTAAACCACCATTTCAGTTACAGCCGTCAAAACAATTCTTGCATTAAGATGATTGTACGCTATTATTTTACATTTCTACTTATGAAGAGTCTCTCACCATTGCACTGAAATGTCCTTTGTCACACGCTCGGGCAACATTGTACACGTACTGTCGGCAGGAGCTCAGTCTGGTGTACATGTCGGCCATCTTGCCCTGCATCAGCTGTTCACAACAGATGATCGCGACACATTAGCAGAATCTGACAACCTCAATCGCATGTCTGCGATGATGAGGATGTAGAGTTTAGACTTTGTAAACACAGCAATGACATGAAGGCTGGGGGTCACACCTGGAATTCACCAATCTTCTGTCCGAAAGCTGTCCTCACGTGTAGGTAGGGAATGGCAAAGTCCAGAACTGCCTGCATGATGCTGCAAAGTAACGGTGATATAGAAGTGATGAACTATTCAAATGTGAGGTCTGTGAAGCTGCTTGAATGTTTTGCTCCTCACTTTTTAAACCACATCTAAACAATTCCACTCGTAAAGGCTTCAATAAAACACCCAGTTCTGCTTTGCTCGGGAAGTTAAACAAACATTTCACAATTTGGCTGCACTCAGACCCACTAGGTTTAAAATATATGAGTCTTTGTTGATATATTCAATAAACTGTAACTCACTTTCATTGATGTGGGAGAAAACAAGGGACTTCCCCAAAACACATTATAAACTCACCCGATAGGTCCGGATGCCAGCACCAGCCTCTCCAGATCCAAGCCGCTCATCATCACATAAACACCTTTGTTCAGTGGTCCCAGGATGTTTTTCTCTACAACAGGCAGGAGGAAAACATCAGGTGTGAAGAAGTGAACACACAAAAAAAACAACAACAAACGTCTGATCTATGATTCTGGCGTTGTACAAAAGTTGACAAATGGCAGCACTTTAACACACACACACCTGGGATTTTACAGTCTTCAAAGATCAGCTCGCAGGTGTTTGATCCTCTCATGCCCAGTTTGTCCAGTTTCTGTGCTGTGGAGAATCCCTCCATTCCCTACAACACACACACACACACACACAAACATAAATAAATACATAAACAGCCACAGTTCGACTAAAAGTGACAAACCAAGGGAGGAGAACAAACTGATACAATCCAGAGGTGTGAGTAACACAGCATGAAAAGTTGTCTCTCCTTCAGTGTGAACGCAGAATAAGAACAAGGAGTAAAAATAAGACTGGATTTACCTTTTCCACAATGAAAGCTGTGATCCCTCTCTGATAGGCCTCGGGATTTGTCTTGGCATAAACTATGAGGACGTCGGCATCTGGTCCGTTTGTGATCCAGAACTTGTTTCCATTCAGAACGTAGTAGTCACCTGTAAAAATACACAAAGTGGGTACAGAGTTAAACAGCAGCCGTGCTAAAGAAACCCAACGAACAAATATTATACTGAGGTGAAAGAGGGGGGGTGTGAGTGCAGCCCTGTGATTTTGGTTATTTAATGGCCACCTTCTCAAAACATTCCAGGCTGTCATATTTACACAATGCTCAACAATAAATTCTCCTCCTAGAAACATTTTGACTGGTTAAACTTGCACAACACTATCATTTACGTAAGTATCAACCACGTCTTGAAAATCAGTATTTACGAGGCATGAACTGGGGCGTGGCCATCCAGGATTAGTCCCTCACTGTGGTGACATCTCTATGAGAATGTGCAGCTACATCTACATAAAACCATTCAGTTACGTTTCCTTGGTCTTCTTTGGCAGACAAATGCTGTTCATCTGCATTTTCGCCTCTTTGTTTTTCAATGTATTCACACTTTTCCTGCCTGGGAAAAAAATTTGAAATTCATGTTTATATATTTGCATCCATTGTTTCCACTGGCTTTGGGCCATTTTGCTGCTTTATGCCAATTTTGCCCTCCTGTTGGTGTTGGGGTTGTGCTGACTTAGTGCAGCAGAGTCTGAAAATCACTGAGTCAGATATTTTGGACAATTTGCTGATGTCATCTGAATAAAATCAGACAAACCTGGAGCAGATCCGTGTCGAAATGACATGCAACTAAACCCATGTCAAGAATGAAAATAGACTATGGAGCGATGAGTTTCCCCACACACAGACAAAAGAGGTTCTCTTATCAGGTCACCAATCGGGTCAGTGATGTGATGTGACATGAAATGAAGGTTAATTTAAGCACACATCAGTCTTCTGTCTCATGGAGCTAAATTATTAACAGATTCTAACTTGTAGTTTTGTTGCCGTCTAGTCTGAATGCAGCAGATCGCTACATGAGCGCCCACCACTTACACTGACATTGTGATTCTTGCTGCTGCACAAATAAAACACTGCTGAGTCAGTGTCATTTGTCAAAAGTAATATTTTATGTGAGAAAGGCTATAAACTGGAAATTCTACAGGAAATTAAAACTGGAGGATTTTAATCACAGGCACAAGAATCACAACACTGTCTGATTTAAATGATACAATTTCAGGTAACATTCACGCATGATCAAAATGTATTAATGTACAATGTTTCCGTGTTTGTGCTTCGTTTTTTTTTGTATTACAACATAAGTAACGTTTGGGGGCAGTTATGGAAAAAAAACAGAAACCATGGAACCTCTATTTTTAGATTTTCCAGGAAATATTTATATTGGTAGTGTGGGTAAAGTTCCATGTATCAACAGCAGATGGTGGCATTGGAGTTTTAAAGTTCCATTGAACTCAGTCTATATTTGCTGAACTTTCCCTCAGGGATTTTACTATGGAACGAATGTAAGTGTAAACACTGTGGCAGTACAACATCAAGCTCTTTGGTTTTCTTTTTCTCTGTAGTGTCCTCTAATGGAATTTTTACTTATTTGACTTATTTCTCATTTGACTTATTTCTGATTATTTTAATGCACACAACCAATGTGGAGAAAGTCATGTGGTTCACCCACTCAGTAAAAAGCTAATTCATAGTTTCAGTTGAAATGACAAATTAAATTGATGAAACTACTTTCCTAAAGAGCTATTATAATTCATACTATTTGAACAGCTTTAGTGGTGATTAACACATTAGAATGACAACTTGTATTAGAGAGGGTTTAAAACCTGTTCTAAATTTGATGTAAATCATTTGCAGACTTTCTTACCTTTCTTCTCTGCTTTTAGTTTCATCGACACAACATCTGATCCGGAGTTCGGTTCACTCATGGCCAGAGCACCGACGTGCTCCCCCGTCATTAACTGTCAACAGGAGAGAACCACAGGAGAATGAAGTTTCATTCAGGTGAGACATTTTAGGATCATAGAGAGATGTATTCCCTTTCACCTTCAGCATGTACTTTTCTTTCTGCTCTTCGTTTGCATGTCGCACCATCTGGTTGACGCAAAGGTTTGAGTGGGCGCCATAACTGAGAGCTATGGCTGCGGAGACTCGTGACATTTCCTCCATCACAATTACGTGATCCAGGTATCCCAGTCCTGTGCCCCCATATTCCACTGACAGAAAAGAAGAGAGGGAGTTAAAAACGTGTATAAGATTCTCTAAGTGTATGTATTGTCCAGGTTTAAAATGGAGATGAGGGTCAATTTGTAGATTGACAGGGAGGTGGAGGTTGACTACTTCCACATTCTGGAGAATAAGACATCAGTTGTCATACCTGGTGCAGTGATTCCAAGTAGCCCCATCTCCCCCATGTCCCTCCAAAATTCCTGGCAGACAAACGATGCAAAAAATAAATACCAACAAAAATACACAGGGTCGTGGATGATAAGAGGTTTCTTTGTGAAGTATAATTTCTCCTAACCCTAACCCAATTGACTATTTCAACTCACCCGCATTCCTGTAAATTCATTCTTCTTGTCGATCTCATCAGCATAGGGAGCGAGCTTTTCTGTTAAGAATTTCCGCACCGTCTGTCTGAGCTGTGCACAACACAAAAGAAGCAGATTTCCCATTACGCACACAATAATGAAAAACTAACAGAGCTGCAGGTAGGAGATTGTATAATCATGCAGGCAAACCTTTGAAAATCCTTCATCTAAAAAAACATTATCACTATATTTAGGGCATAAAAAATGTGACATGTGTTCTTGTTTCTCATGGCAAAAAGTGAATGGAAAAATAATTGATCTCATTACCACTGATTCTATGATCACACTCATTCTATCTCATTCAATGAGCCAAGAATGACTTCTTTACATTTACAACATGCTCGTATACTATTTCACCACAAAAGTCCTGCATATTGAACCTTTAATACTGTATGTTGTGCACTTTAATATCATGCTATATATTATAAGCAATTGCACATTATTGTTTGTTTACTAAATGTTATCACAGGGGATTGGAGAGCGACAGCATTTCCACCGTGCCTACTGTAAATCCTGAACATGTGATGAAGTGGACAGTGAAGTTGATTTGGACTGTGAGGCTTGTTTGCATGTCGGTGAAAGCTGTTTTGTTCAAATGTAGATGGGCTAATGTGTTGCACTTCTGCAAACTGATATAAACAAGATCAATGAGTAATAAAGGAGGAACTTGCACTGTCGTCCAATCACAATCCTTGATATGAACCCCACCCACTCCACCCCTGCCCTCCTCCATGCCCTGGGACCGTTGCCCTTAAAACTGGTAGTGAGCTATCATCGACCCCTTCACCATGTTTTGAATTGATTAAACTTTAACTCAACCAAATGCTCACATTTTAATGTCTCCGAGGAGCCACTGACTTTGAGTTTGGAACAGATGCTTCTGCACTGGAGCTAATGACAGCTTAGTTTGGAAGTGTGAGGAAAACCCGGGTGACAGATGTGACTTTTATTTGCTTGATGGATAAATACATCAATAACGTTACGTTCAGCAGCTGTGGGTGAGAAAAGAAGGGATTTTATACATGCTAAGCTAAGGCGGCTAACGTCAAGGTCTGTTAGCTAACGTTATGTCATCACGTCAGGAGCACTTCGCAATTAAATAACGCGCAGGCAAACTGCTAATGCTAGTCCCATGCGTTCACCTGGCCTTCAGAGACTCTAGTCTCGTTATTGTTTCTTCCGTCTGCTTCTTGTGTGAGTTATTGATTTTACTGCCCCGTGCCACGAACCTCTATCTGCTCTTCGGTCAGTCCGTTAACGACGTCGTCCACCGGGATGGCAGCACCGGCGCATCCTCTCCTCGACGCCGCGGACACGCACAGTCTGGAGCCGAGGAGGAGGGCCCTTCTGACGGCAAACATTGCGCTTTGTGTCCGTGTAACAGTCGAGAGGGAGAAAAGAAAAGAGGAAAACAATCAGGACGGTTCGAATACACGCGACAGGGATGCCCTGTGTTGGGAGAGAGGTCTCACTCTGACTGTGAACCACAAACGCGACAAGCAGCCACAGTCACTTCCTGTGCGCCTCGGTGCCAATTTGTCTTTATTGCCACCTACTGGACTGGAAGGTACACTGCTGCCTCAACTGCCACAGCATTACAGTGATAACTGGTATAGACATTGGGCGTGCGTCTGTGTCTGTAGGTGTGTCTCTGTGTCTTTGTATGTATCTATGTGTGTCTATATGTGTGTTTATATGTGCATCTGTGTGTGTCTATATGTGTGTCTATGTCTGTGTATCTGAATGTGTCTGTATGTGTGTATGGGTGTGTCTAAGTGTGTCTTT